>PVJI01009106.1:0-67148 GCA_004026765.1 Micronycteris hirsuta
AGAAAGCAGGTCACATGGGAGCCAGCCAGTGCATGCATACTTCCTTCTTGTGCCCCAAGGCACAGAGTATCTGTCCTCAAATGCACACGTGCACACACAAGCTCAATGCAGAGAGGACGGCGATGTGTGTACCAGTGCAATGCACACATGCATATATGCAGATGTGCACACACAGGCACATACATGCACACTCGTGCATGCACTTACATGCACACACACACACACCTCCAGAGTACCAAGAACCGGCAGAGATGGCTGTGCCTGCTGGGAGTTTCCTGGCAGCAAAGGCTGCCCAACCCCTTTCCTATGAAACTCCCCTGAGCAAAATGAAAAACTCTAAGTGTAGATGAATCAAAGGAAGAAAATCCTCCAAGCCCCTGGGAGCCTCAATCAAGCTTCTGAAAGGTCAGTGAAGGGGTAGAGCTCTGAGACAATCTCCCAGACTCCCAGGCTCCTTACCAGCATTCCCTTCACCAAACCTGCACAGAAGGATCTGCTCATTGTACCTTAGGATTGCCCAAGAGATAGCAAGGGCTCCACGCCCTTTCTGGAAGCACAGTCAGACTCTCTCCCCTGCCCCCCACTCAGGGGCACTAACACCAGAGACTTGGAAGACTGTATCCCAGGTAAGTCAACATGGGAGGGGAGGAGGGCTGCAGAAGTCAAGACAGAACTCAGAAAAACCTGCACCGCCACCCTCATGGGATGCTGCAGTCCGGAACCTGAAAGCCAAGGTCAGAGCCTCGAGGGCCAACCCTCAGAGGCAAGAGAGAATCCTCCACTGGGCACACCCTCAGTCGGAGGGGAACAGGGATCTCCACCTCCTCCAAGAGCAAGTGGAACCAGATGGAGTTTAGGAGGATGAAGAGGGATTGGGGGGAGGGGGTTGTGACCCTGCCTAGACTGTGTTGATGTCCCTTTAGCTAAAACATATTTGGTCTGGCCTCCATCACCCGGGAGGGGCTTTTTCTCACTCACGGCATTTAAAATACAGAAAGGAAAAACAGCAACTGGACAGCTCTGCCTGCAGCCCAGCTGCCAGTGTAGTAGCACATGAGGGGCCCTGGCACCCAATGTGCAGCTTTTGGCAGCCCAGGGCACTGGCTCCTAGCCCCTCATCCATCTTGCCCACCGCTGTAGAAACTGCCAACCCCTGCCCTTCACAGTGGTCCGCAGCTCCTGTGGCTGAACTCATGGCTCAAGCTGGCCTCACCCTCACAGACTGCCATCTCCCAAACCTGGCCTATAAGTCAGAGACAGCAGGGCACCCTGAAGCCTTTGCCAGCCCTTGCCCAGCAAGCAGGCACACAGGACGTACTGCAAGACACCTTCCGCTGCCCTGAGGGGCAGACCCGAACCATAGCAAGGCCAGGTGACTGACTCCTTGCAATGGCAGTAGTGTGTGCCAGGGTAGCCTGCAGTGTGGCAGGCACTCTGCTCTCATCTTCAAGGTGCACAGCACACTCCAGATGGCCCAGATGTGCCCAGGGAGACAAGGGCCGACCAGAGCCCAGCGCTAATTTCCAGCCTGGAAGTCTTTCCTTGGGACACGTGGAAGAGTGGGGAAGACAGGAGGTGGCAGGTGCTGCACTTGACGGTATTGCTAGAAACACTGTTTAGCGCTACATCTGAGAAACAGTGTGAAACAACACGAGGTGGGTATGTCACACATGGAGCTGATGGCTCCAGTGACAGGCCTGGGAGCTGACCAGGCCTGACATCCACAGGGGCTGAACCAGGAGGCAGATGGCTCAGGGGAGGCCGTCGGACAGAGTGGCCCCGGCCCTGGGACCACTCTGTGGGGACAAGACTGTGGGGATATCATCCCTGGCTAAACCACCACCTCCCACGGGCTTCAAGGTAGGTATTTGGCCAGGACAGCAGGTTCTATAGGGCACAACCTCTGGACACTGAGCCCTGGGCTGCCCACCACCCAGGCACTGCCCTGTAGGGCCGAGGCCTATGCCTGCCCACACCTACAGGCCTCAGTAACCAACGGGGCTGAGGGGCTGCAGGAAGGCTGCTCAGTGGGAAGGCCAGTCCTCGGTGAATACAAGTGCCAGTCTATTTTAAATCCCCACCTCACAAAGGATTCTGAAGCACTCGAGTGCTTCAGATACTCCTAGCCTCGCTGCCTGAGAGCACCACGTAGTGCCAGCCTTTCGAAGCAAATTCATGCTTTTATCGACACCAGGCTGTTCACGTCACTTTGACACACAAATCACACTACTAAAGTAGCAACAGACCCAGAAACGCTTCATAAAATGCTGTAAACCTGAGGACGTCGACACTTTAAAAAAAGTGCTACCGAAATACTCCAAAATGGTTGCAATTAAGCTACTGCAGACGCAAGCAGAGCAGTACATATATTAGGCAGACAGACGAGTGAATGCAATCTGCTAGGGAACATCCCCACGCCAAGGGCCCAAGGGAGGGGTGGGAGCAGGGCACCACCTTCTCGGGGGGTTGCCAAGTGGCTCCCTGCACCCCAAGCCCGCCCCAAGCTAAGGGCGAGAGGGCGCCTCACCTGCCTGCCCAGCAGGTGTCCATGTCAGCCCCACAACACAGCACAACCAGGAGGACCAGCTCCCACGGGAATGGGACCTGCTCCATACACCGGGAACCTCAGCGCACTGGGGCTCTGAGAGGCTGAGGGGTTAACGCAGTCCTAGTACCCAGGTCTCCTGATCATCACCAAGCCCTTCTCTGGGCCAGGCCCTGCTGAGAGCTCAGCACAAAAGGGAGTCCAAGGGCCCTCATGGGATCCACGTTCTGGTGGGGAGACACTGAAACCAACTTCCCTACCCCAATCCTGAGGAGAGAGTTGGAACAGTGCCCAGCACAATGACCACACTGAGCTGACCAGGCAGGAAGCAGGGAGCTTGGCAGGAGAGGGAGGCAGAAGCCTTGCAGCTGGACCCTACACAGCCACACTTTGAGAAGCCCCTTTCCACTGGCCACACTCAATTAGTATAAAAGACCCCCATGTGCAATCCCACTTCCTTTCATGAGCAGAAACCAAGACCAAGGTCAAGGTGCCTTCTGGAATGTTCTTTCCTTCAGAGGATGTGCTGCTGTGTCCGATGCTGGCCCTGTTGACAGTTTCCCCATTGCTCTCGGGAATCGGGTTGTAGGGAAGGGTGGAGGTAGGCTGGCGGTCGGACACAAGGGCCACCCCAAGCAAACCAGGGATGAAGCATGAGGCAGCAGGGGCCTGTCCTCGGGGGGCTGCAGCCTGGAGAGCACCAAGTGCTGGCGAGAGGAGGCGAGTATGCGGAGCCAGCTGTGTGCCATGCCGTGTCACTCGGGGAGGAGGCTGCTGTGCCCTCACATTCCCATGGTCCCCTCCCATGGACAGCCCTCAGGGACTTCCCACTGCACTGTCTCCTGCTTCACCTCCCTTGAAGCCAGCCCCACCCCCCTCCCACCACACCCTCCACCACCTTGCTGTGGCCCCACCCTCCCATGAGCAGCCGGCCTCCTTGCCAGGCTCCTGACACCACTTACTGTGCCAGCCTCCCTTTCCTGGGCACGCCCACTGCCTGCTGCAGGGCCTCGTGCCCCCAGAACACACTTTGTCTCCGGGCCACATCTGAGAGCCCGACCTGCCCTCAGCCAGCGTGGGCTGGGGTTCAGCACGGGCTTTCTCTCTGGCCTGTGCTCGTGCTCGCTTGCGCGCGCGCTCGCGCTCTCTCTCTCTCTCTTTCTCTCAGGAAAAAGGGGGTTTTCTTCCCTTAAGGTCCTTCTGGCTGGCAGACCCCTTCTGGATGCAGCCAATTAAAACCGGGCATCCTCACAGGGCTGAGCAGAGCAGAGGCAGTGTCCCCACTGCCCATCCACCTGCCCAGCGGAGTCCTTGTTCTCCTTCTACTATGGCTACCAAGAGGCCCTGGGATAATCACTGCCCAGTGGGTTCTTTAGGTAGAGTCTAAAAAGGACGAAAGAACCCGGGAAATTTCCACAGCAGATCTGGGAGCCAACGGTCCAGAAGGAAGGGCAGGGGCGCCATCTACTGGCCTTCATGGGAGCTGCACTGGCCAAACTGGGACACAGAGGGCAGACAGTCCCTCAGATACCTAGCCAAGTCACTAACCAACACCAGAAGGTACCATCCAGACCAGTGAGTGGGTCCAGCACGCACACACACACACACACACACACACACACACAACATGCATAAACACACATATATATACAAACACAGATACTCCCATATACACATGCATATATTCACACACATACGAGCACACACATACACACTCAGACTCACACAACTCTCATACTCGCACACAAGCATGACCCAGCCTGTGGATCTGCAGGGGGAGTCAGAAGGCCGCCCTGGGCACTCAGCACGCACGGCCCACGGGGAGCAGGCTGACTGCTGGGAGGAGGCAGGCAGAGCCCCCAAGGGAGAGGCAGACCCACTCACCCCACTGGCTGCGCCCCCAGGCCCCGCCCTCCTGCCCGCAGGTGTGCTCTCCGGGCAGAGCGTGGCCCCCTCTCCACCAGGCCTGGGCTAGGGCCTCCGTGGAGTCACAGCCTAGCCTCGCCATGGAGGGGGGGGACAGGGTAGCCACACCACCACTGGGACCTCCTGGGCAGCACTGGGACACTGCCACTGACCAGGAAACACTTCTACCTGAGTGCCCAGAACCATGCTGGTGGTTATGAGATTGAGGCCTTTGTGCAATGGCCAACCCCTCGATCTCTCTCCAAAGTGATTCCCAAATGGCAAGTATCTCCCAGCCCAGAGGTTTTGATGATCAAGGGCTAACGCAAAGCCACAGGATGCCGCCACAGGAGAAAATGGGACTGAAAACAGGAAACTCATGGAACTATCACAGGATCCCCCAAAATGCTCAAATTAGCACAGCTCAAAGGCCAGAGGGCCCCAGGCTGGCAAGATAATGGTCCCAAAGACACCCCAGTCCTAGTCCTGGGGCCTGTGGAAATGGCACGTCACATGGCAAAAGAGGCTTTGCAGACAGATTAAGGACCTTAGAATGGGGATGACCCTGTATTACCCAGGGTGGGGGTCCAGTGTCATAAGAAGCAGACGGAAGGGTTACAGTCACAGGGATGGAAGAGGCTGCACCGCTGGCTGGGAGGAAGGAGGGAGAGGCCACAAACCAGGGATGTGGTGCCTCTGGAAGCTGGAAAAGGCTGGATTCTCCCATGGAATCTCGAGAAGAAACAGCCCTGTTCACATCTGGGCATCAGCCCTGTGACATGCCCGACCTCCAGCACGGGAGAAAATAAATGTGTGTGTGTGTGAAGGCTCGTGGCCATTTGTTACAGTAGCCCTGGCACGCTCATACGAACGCCCCCGCCCCATCCATGTCCGATGCTTCCCTATCCTGCCCTACCTGTCTGAGTGGGAACTGCTTTGTTCACATGAGGAGAGTGTGGTTACACAGCAGAACAAAATCTCCTCCCGGCTTCTGGGCCCTCCCCCCGGAGCTCCTGCCCCTGCCTCACTCAGCAAAGGGCTCCAGGAGGTCCAAGTGGCTTAAAGGGGATGACGTGCCTGTGGGTGCCGGCTCAGCTAAGGTAAGGGGGACCTTGGCCAGGGTATGCCTATGTCCCCAGCTGTGCTGTGTCCCCATGTCCCCTGCCCCCCACTGCCCCGAACTCACTTGGTTGAGGCCCCAAGTGCCACCATCTGCTCCCGGGCCTCTTGCTTCCCCTCCCACCCCACTGAGCATCACAGATTATTGTGACAACAGAACCTTCTAAGACAGCTGGGGAGAGGCAAGGAGACAAAGCCCTGGCTCAGAAGTCTCTGCTAGAAACAACAGTGAACAAACATAAGGCAGCTGCCGCCTGGCCTGCCAGCAGAAGCTGAATGTGAGTAAGTGTTCAGCTCAGAGATTCCAGAACACAGAATGCACTGGACATCTGACCCAGCCTGGAGGACCCCCAGTCCAGCACCTGCAAACCAGCAGGGTGCCCCAAGGCAGCAGGCGCCGACTGCTAACCTCACGCCCCAACCCGAAGGCCAAGAGGAAGGCGAGGGGAGACTCAGTCCTTTAGGCCTCCCAGGCCCCAGGCCCGCGGCCCAGGCGAGCCCTCGGTACAACAGCCACGCGCCTGACCCAGCCTGGGGAGGCACAAGGGAGTTGAGCACCAGCCGCTGGTCAGTGGGAGGCTCTCTGGGTGCAAACCCCAAGCTCCGTGAATCGAGAAGCTCATTTCTGAGGGGCACATATCCCTCATCCCCAAACTGCTGGATAAACTGAGGCTGCCCTGAGCCAGTGGGGGCAGGGCCAGCAGATCTTGAGCTACCAGAGCTCCAATCCTGGCCCGCCTTGCCTGAGAGCCCCGGCCACAGGGAGCCATCCAGAAGGCACCCCCATGCCTGCCTGACCCCAGAGGAGCCTGTGCACAGCGAGGCCTGTGAAGCAGGGTGAGCTGCTGGCTAGACACTCACCATGACTTGGGCTCCCCAAAGTGCAGGTAGTTGATGCTGTACAGGTCCATGTCCTCTGTGTGCCAGGCAAAGGTGGTCTTCCACATGCCGAAGTACAGGTAGGGGGTGTTGACGCCCTCAATGATGGTGCCACACTCACGTTCCACCATGTCCAGGATGGTCCGAAGGTTCCCAATGTTCCACTGTGCCACGTCCTATGGGCAGTGAGCACACAGTCAGTGGGGCCACCCCTCGGGCACCTGGGCCCCATCAGCCTCACACACTGGTGGGAGAAGGGGAAGTGCCATTCCCTACGAGCCCACAGCTGCAATGTGACCCCCATGAGAGCCCGAGAGCCAGCGGTCAGCCCCACACTGCCCACTTCAGAGCCTCGACCACCCCAGTATCCCAAATGCGCCCTGGGCTGCTAACACACCGCAGACGCTAACCCACTGCCCTGTGCCAGGCAGCCAGGCAGAGCTTTCTTTGGATTCCACGCTGAGCTGTGTGTTAATCTTGGCAGTAAAGACTGCAGTTTGGTCATGAGTAATTAATGTGCCTCAAAGTCAGTGACACTGAAGGAGAAAGACAACTGCCGAGTGGGGCCAGACCAGCGAAGGTGCCAGACAGCCCTCCTGGCCCCTCTCCGTGGTGGAGAGGGGGAGGTGGTTCTCAGAACCAGGCAAGCAAGGCTGGAATTTTCACTTACCAGTCTCATCTATTCTTGTTTTTCAGTCTCATCTATTCTTAATGCCACAAGCAAACAAACCATGTCTTGACATAAGAGCTCATAAAATATGCTTTAATCAACTTCCATTCCCTGGAGAACCCTTCAAGCCTGTGGAGTGGCTGAGTGAACATCAGCATTCTTCCCGTCCCAACCCACCCTACACCACCCACTCCTGGCACAGTCCAGGCCCCTGATGTCCAGACCAGTGGCTGGTCTTTGCAAAGTGAGACCTGGCAGAAGCCCCAGACATGGGGCGGAGGCAGTGACCAGCCCCTCAGTATAAGAAAGAAAAGCCCAAGGTCAGGGCACATCAAAGACAGGTCACCTCCCCAAGGCCCTGTCTGCCTCACCTCACTGCCCAGGCCGCAAGTCCACAGTGCAGCCACAGGCAGGGAGGCCTGGGGTCTAGTCTAAGCCAGGCAATAACTCATCGTGTAACCAGGGCGAGTCATTTTTCTTTGCTCTGAGCCTCAGTTTCCCCATCTGTAAAAGGAGACTGCTGCACTGGGCCGGGTGTGGGAAACACAGGGTCCCAAACCCTCTTCAGGAACCTGGGGCAGGCGTCGCTCATGATATCAGCACTGGCCCCGCTAGGCCTGCACTGGGCAGCACAGTCCTTCCTGGGGCCACCACTGCGCACACTGCGGGCTGTGCATTGCACATGAGAGCAAACCCAGAGATTCTCACTGGACAAAGCTCTAATTTTTGAATTTTTAGTTGAAGACAATAATGCAGGGTTTTCAAGAGAATGAGAAGACAAGCCATAGACTAGGAAAAAATATGTTCAAAAAGTGTTTTCTGATAAAGGACGGTTCTCCAAAATACACAAAGAACTCTTAAAACTCAATAATAAGAAAACAAAGAACCCACTTAAAAAATGAGCCAAAGACCTGAACCTCACCAAGGAAGATACACTAATGGCAAATAAGCACAGGAAAAGATTCTCTATCTCATTATATCGTCAGGGAAATGCAAATTAAAACCACAATGAGCTACCACTACACACCTATCGGAACGGCCAAAACCCGGACACTGACGCCACCGAACGCTGCCAAGGACACGGAGCAGCAGGATCGCTTGCTCCCGGCTGGGGGTGGGACACGGTGCAGCCACTCCGGGGAAAATAAAACGCTGGCCAACGACACACGTGGTCCCATTTTTTCCAACACCTTTTGGGAGTCACAAGCCCTGCCTGTTCCAAAGGGCCCCTCTCTGGCATCCAGAAGGGTCCCCACCCTTCTCAGGAGGAGGTGCTATTCCCACCCAACTCCAGCCCCACCCAAGACCAGGACTCAGGTGGTGCCCACCAGCTGCTCTCATGGTGAGCATGGGCTGAGTGGGTGAAAGAGAATGTCCCGGTAAGAGATGACCTTCAGAGTGACAACTTGGGATGAGGGCCACCCCAGGAAAAGGCCAGATTTTAGCCTAGGGTACCCCATGCAGAACACTCCCAGGAGCTAGGCTCAGTAACTCTGAAATTAACCCCAGAACATCCATCCCAGGGTTACCTGAGGTCCCATAAATATAAAGAAACTGTCCCCTGAAAAACGCAGGTCCCACTCAAACCTGTCTCTGCTTAACACCAGCACCTTTCTAGGCCTCTGCGTCATTGCCACCAGAATCTGCTCTGTGTCCTTAGACAGGCCAAGGCCAGGCCCCTTCTGTTGTCTGGGTGTCCCCAAAGCCCCCCAGCCCAGCAAAGGAACCAAATGTAGGTGAACCCATTGGCAGCCTGGTCAGCTGAGAACTTGGGGCTCCTAAGATTCCAAGGGTGGAGGATCAGGGCAGATGGGGCTCCAAAACTCAGCAGGAAAGATTTTGCAAATCAGAAAAACCACAGGATCCCTTCTTCATTCACTCTGAAACTAGGCACGTAATTGTCACGGAAGCCCAAACAAAAAGCCCACCCAAGCTTCTGTGTTACTTTAACTTCCGCTGTCAGCTCCATTCCCAGTCACACTTCCTCACCTCCACCGCGGACACCGAGCCCCGCATTTCCCAGAACCTCTTGGGCTTGGGGACTTACATCGTCATACAAGGAGCCGCTGATGTCGGCCCCGTAGATCGGGGAGACGAAGGTGAGGTTCTTCCAGTACTTGCGCTCCAGGTCGTCGAAGTCCTGGTGCCGCGGAGTGCAGTATCTGTGAGCGAACAGCACACGGAAAATGGGGGCTCTGAGCATGGGCCCGATGACCCCAGCGGAGCCAAGCCCAGGGCATCTGCTGGACACTCCACGGGGCAGGGGCTACACAGACCGCCCACTGTCACCACCGAAGAGCACAGCCCCAGAGCACACCAACGGGGCCCCATGGCTGCCGGGAGAGCGTTCGTTCCAGGGGTGTGTATGGGACGGGCAGGCGGCCCTGCCTGGAACAATGCCCACTCATCCCATCTCGTCAGCTAGCCAGGCCCGCGGCATCCAGTCACAGCGCACACCAGCGGCAGCTGGAGCAGGTGGGTGGGCACAGGCTCTATCGGTTCTCATCCTCTCACTGCTCTGTAAATACTAAGAGCACCGACTGTGGTCCAGGCACTGTCCTGGGCGCCAGGGACAGTACGTGAGCAGGCAGACCACACCATGCCCTCAAAGGACACTTATGTTTGAGAGCAAAGGCACTGCTGGAAATGCACAGACGATTTCAGAGAGCCAGGGAGCTGGGAGTAACAGAACAGGAAGGAGAAAACTGGTGGTGTGCCCATAAGTGCACCGTGTATGCACTGTGAATGCTCGAGTATACCCATGAGCACATGGAATGTGCATGAGTGTGCCCATGTGGGCACCCTGTTGATCCAGGAAGCAGCACGAAGGGATGCGTGCAGAGAGCCCCTCTTTGAGGAGGCACCACAGAACCAAGACATTATGGGAGGCTGTGGGGGACGCACTCCAGGGACAGGGGACAAGGGCAAGCCCCCAGAGAGCAGCCTTCAGCAGTGAATGTTGAAGGCAGCATGAGGTAGACAAGTGGCCATGGGCCGGTGAGGGTCTGGATTTTGCCCTCTTTGAAATCAGGGGGCTCTGAGCATGAGTGGCCAAGACACCCAGTGCATCCGGAGCAGGCAGCACGTGCTTTGTGGAGGCCTGCATGTGCCCTACCATCTCGGCCTTCCAGAGCCCTGGGCTCTGCAGATCAGGGGAGTGGAGGCCTTCAGTGTGTGGCTGCACCTCAAAGCCGGGGTTTCGGGGAACCCGCGCCACACCCGCCCGGGTCCCAGAGGCATACTTCTCGCTGTTGGCCAGGCGGCGGTACTCCCCAACCGTCATGGCTTTCTTCTGGATGTTGTACTGCGTGAAGAGGCCTGACTGGCCTGTCACCACCTGCTGGATGGGGGCTGGGATGACCACGTCGTCGATGTCATCGTACGTCTGCCGTGGCTTCCACTCCTTCGGGGGAATGATCTGTAAGACCGAGGGGGGAGTCAAAGGCGCCTTTAGACAGGAGCATCCACTCAGGACAGGGGACTGAGCAGAGACACACTGCTCACTGCTGGGGGACCAGCAGCCACTACCTGGGAAGCACGCCCAGGACTGCCCTCATCAAACACCCAAAGGACCTCGTGCCAGCAACGTGGGCACCACCAGCTGCATTTGAAGTTCTTTTAAAACCTTTGTCACTGGAGGGCAGAGCCGCTGCACCCTTCTGCTTCAGAAAGGAGCAGGGTATGTCCGACACTCATTCTAGGAACCCGCTTCACTGACACCCACTAGGGGGCACTCCCAGCTCCAGGTGCTGGGGGGTGGACATGGGAAACAGAGACCCACCCAGGGCCTTCCACTCCACGGAAGAGAGCAGATGATAAATACCACGAGGAGATAAGGACACTTGGTGGAATGCTAGCCAGTTGTAAGTACTAAGAATGTAAAATAACGCCCTGGTTGGTGTGGCTCAGTAGATTGAGCACGGGCTGGGAACCAGAGGATGCTGGTTCAATTCCCAGTCAGGGCGCACTCCTGGGTTGCAGGCCAGGTCCCCAGTGAGGGCCATGTGGGAGGCAACCATACATTGCTGTTTCTCTCCCTCTCTTTCTCCCTCCCTCCTCCTCTCTCTAAAAATAAATAAATAAAAATCTTTTAAGAATGTAAAATAAAGGTGGGGTAAGAATCCCAGACACCAAGGGGAGGGTGACAATTCAAAGTGGGAGGGGACCTGAGGAGGTCACCAGCCCCCAGTGTCAACAGTGCCGAGGCTGGGACCCTAATGTGGAGTTAAATGGGGATAAAGACACAGCCATTCAGTGAAGGCTCTTTCTGGGGACACCTTCTCTCTTGCCCTGCCAATTGCAGCCACAACACAACAGGTGCCTAGGGTGCCCACCGTGCCTGGTACGAGACCATGGGACAACACAGTACTGTCTGGAGTCAGCCTGACAGCTGAAGGTTTCCTTAGAGTTCAAGGAGAAGATTCCTGTGCTAAACTAAAACGCTGGAAACACAAAAGATAGATAAGAGGGGCGGTGCCTCCAAAGTCTGAGAAGTTCTTCTGTGCAGCAGGATCCCTGACCCTAAGTTGCTTTTTAATTACATTATTGGTGTCTCCTCTTGGGAGAAAGCCTGGACCTCCTCCTGCAGGAAAGTGCCCTGACCCTGGACAGGCTCCAGAGCCCCTTCAGTTCTATTAGAGGAAGCCCGTCCCTAATCCCAGCCTGAGGCAACATGACCAGAGCACGTCACTCCCAAATTTCCCACTTTCAAACAAGAGCTTGAGGCTACTCTGTTCATTTGCGCCATCTCTAACTCACTGCTGTGTGAAGACCTCTGAAAACCAGGGAGGGGCCTGCAGACACCTGTGTGACGACTGGTGTGCATACGTGCAAACTATACTTTCCTGGACACATTCTAAGCAGGTTCTGAAAAGAAAGGAGGGCCACTTCCAGCTGGTCTGGAACCCAAAGCTTCTAGAAAAGTCTCTTAATAATGTATTGTGGCCTAACACCCTCATATCTCTGCAAGATCGGATCTGAAAGGAGGATCCCAGGCAAAGGACATCTGATGGACACGGCCTAAGGAATCTCTAGCATTCTGACTGCCTCCACTTGGCGCCTGGTGCACCTGCCTGGTACTGCCCTGGACTGACCCTTACTTGAAGCTCCTGGAGGGCAAGTTCAAAGTAAGGAGGAACGCAAAGGCCACATACCTCAAGTGAGCAAGATAACAATGAGCTGATGGCCCAGGTGTGAGCGTGTGGCAAAGCTAGGAGTCTGGGCAGCTGGAGCAGAAGATATGGGGGACCTTGCAAGAGGGCAGGAGTGAGCGGACAGTCTTTGCCCCCCAAAACCACTTGGTCCCAAAGCCTAGCTGCAGCACTGTCCTCAGGGACGCACCTGAGCACCAAAGCACCCTGACCCCTCCCACAGGACCCCACATTGTCACATCTCCCCACCACCGCATATCATGTCCTTCCCTGGCTCCTCCTGCCCCAGCATTTCCCAAGCGGCCAAGGGAGGCTCCCAGTCCTGAAGTGTGGAGAATAGGGACCCAGTGGGCACAGACTCCAGGCATGTGCAGAGGGGCTAAGGAACATGCCTGGGCTGCCCAACAACTCCAGGGTGGGGCTCCCACACACCCACAGCCGCTTCTAGCTGCAACCCTGGCTCCCCCTGTGCCTGCTAAGCACCAACCCCCACCCAGCTCTACTGAGCCCCACAGAGCTTTGAGAAAGGGACCAAATACAGCTTTTATAAAAGGAAACCCCCACATACACACACGCACACAGAGGACAAAACACAAAGAAGGGCAGTCAAGGCTGACGAGGGTGGGGGTGGGGGGCAACAATCCAAGTCTGCAGAACTGACTCAGGGCGGCAGGACACCATATCCCTCCTCCAAGGAGACCAGCAGCCCTGAGAGCCACTGCCTCCATTTAAAAGAAATGGGAGGTGCCCAGGGACAAAGTCCCTGCTTCCCTGGATCCACATGCTGTCCCTTCTGGTAGGAGAAAGGATGTTTGAGTGCTTACACCTTGGTGTGACCCTAATCAACAGGAGGGTCACACAGAACCCACGCCTGCACCCCACCGTGCCTCCCCCTCCACTGGATTTAGGAAGCGTTCCCACATACAAAGGTGACGATCGGCCAGAGAGAGGGCGGCCAATGAAACATCACTCAAGAGAAAAAAAACACGCAACCCAAAAGGCAGAGGGAGCCTGGCTGGTGTAGCTCAGTGGATTGAGCACAGGCTGCGAACCAAAGGGTCACCGGTTCAATTCCCAGTCAAGGCACATGCCTGGGTTGCGGGCCAGGTCCCCAGTGGGGGCCATGTGAGAGTCAACCACGCATTGATGTTTCTCTCCCTCTCTTTCTCCCTCCCTTCCCCTCTCTGTAAAATAAATAAATAAAATCTTAAAAAAAAAAAAAAAAAAAGGCAGAGGGAATACTCGCCTCACTGAAATCCCCAGTCCGAACAGTTCCCCACTGGTCCAAATAAGTTAGCGAAAACACTGGCCCACTGGAATTAAAAGCCCAAAGCAGAGGCGCCTGAGTTGAAAGGAGAAGCACCGAGGCAGTGGGAGAGTTACGACGCGAAGAGGGGAGAGAGAAGGTAACATGTGACGACACCGGGTGAGAGAAGGGCGGCAGAAATGACAGAGGTGAACGGATGGCAGAGAGGTGATGGGGGGGATGAGATACTAAGTCGCTACAAGTTTCCTTACATAACAGATGACGTGAACTCAAAGGCAGATGGGCGGGGTGTGTCCGGAGAAAAGTGGAACTAGGTCAGTGACAGAAAACGACGAAAGGGACCCCATCCCCCACCCCCACAGGCACCAGGACTCCGCTGCCTCAGAATCTCCCCATCACGGGGGCCTGCAGGGGGCAGTGCAACAGGAAAGCATCACCTGACAATTGACAACAGGCCACAGATTGGTCAGCAGGCAGAAAAGCCCCAAATGGACGCTTCTGAACTTGCTAGAATGCCAGGTGCAGGGAGTCCAGAGCCCGTCTCACATGAGATGACAAACTTCAGGCAACTAAGACACAGGCGGTGGTGAGCACTGAAGCCATTTCTAGGGAGAACTGAAGCTAAAGTGACAGTGGCTGCCATGGTTCCCAAACCAGGTAAAAATGCCGTGTTCTGTCTACGTCACGGTGTACACAACGACAAATGCACGAGGGCAGGGGAGAGAAGGGCGCTGCAGGCCTGTGCTTTCCTTTCTCCCGAGGCTGAGGCCGAAGGCACAGGTACCGCCAGGACGGAACTGACGTTACTAAGAAAACCGGCCCAGGCGGAGCTGTGGGGGCAGCGAACGGCGGCCTGCTTTCACACAGCCTGCGAGCTAAGAACGTGTGATTTTGTTGTGGGGTTTTTTTTTAGTGATTGGGGAAATTTTTTCAAATAAGACTATTTCAGGACAAGAAAAAGTTCTGTGAGATTCACGTTTCAATGTCCAGAAATAAAGTGTTACCGGTGCACAGCACGCCGGCCGGTTTACGGGTCATCTGAGGCGGCAGAGCTGAGGGGGGCGACAGAGACTGTCCGGCCCACCGGGCAGAAAATCCTACACGGCTCTCTACAGAAAAGGGTCACCAGCCTTCTAGTGTAAAGAATAGACAACTAGGAATCCTAGATTAAGTGATACTCATCCAGGAAGCAACTAGAAGAACACTAAGCAGGCAGGTTGCAAAGCTTCCCAGTCATCAGGTGAATAATGCCACACGGGTCCTCGTGAGCATGAAGAAACACAACCATTCACACTGGGAAGGTACACAGGGCGAGCCTGTGTGTCTGTCTGCCCTCCCCCTACACACACACACATGTACATGCTATGTGTGTAATATGCCAAGGAAAGAGACAGAGGGTGTTGGAAACCGTGTTGTTCCCAGGGATAGGAGCTGGGAGACGGGACCGAGGAAGAGGAGACTCACTAGTCACTCCCTGTCCTGTTGTACTGTTTGAATTTGCCTCACATGTGCATACGATCTCAAAAAATGCAAAATAAATAAGTTGTTTTATCAGGAATATAAAGGCAAAACTCAGGCCCTCCCGGCATCAACTGCTCACAAGCCTTCCCAGACTCTCGACCTCCTTTCCCCCAGGTGGGGTGAGTGGCAGCCACTGCCCGCTGGGCTGGGCTCAGCACAGCTGCGTGTCCCTGCCCCAGCCTGCCAACTCCCACAGGAACAGTGGCTGTGCCAGGCATTTATGAATTCCAGTGCCTAGTACAGAGCCTGGCACAGGGACAGAACCCCATCGTGTCTGTAAGTAGATAAGGCCAGAGTGGTCTGGAGAACAGGTTAATGGGAGCACCACCTTCAGACACAGACGCACACGGAAAGGCTGTGCCAGGACCAGGATGTCACCCACCTTGGCCAGGCCTGCCCGGTGGGCTCCCTGGGACTCGATGTAGGCCACATATTTGTTGAAGTCCTTAAATTCTTCCATGGTTGGGCGAAACGTCATGATTTTACAACTCGGGTTCTGGGCCCCGTGATCCTCAGACCCCATGGCTGCAGCTGAGACACCGCCACACCTGCGAGGGAAAACAGTGAGCGTGAGCGTGGCAGCGCCGCCACCGCGGGCGCGCTGCTCCCTCCGACCGTGCCAGAACTGCCCACGGCCCCAGGAAGCAACGCGGGGCAGAGAGGAGACTGGGAGCTGACTTCCTTGCTCTGCACTGGCACAAAAGACCAAAATGACTTCAACTAATTAAAAACAGAGGCGTCCTAGTTCTAACAGCCAACATGATACTGGAAGCCAGAGCACTGATTTTAAGCTGGGGACCCCAGGAAATAAAAGCTTTTCATATCAGGGGCTCGAATCGACACATGTCCTTTGGAGCTGGGCATCCAGAGACACAGCATCATGCAGCGGGTTCTAGAAGGGAAGTGAGGTTGTGTGCATGTGAGTCTGCCTTCTTCCGAGGTGCCGACCTGTGAGCAGGGGAACAACAGCTCCAGGCGGGGCCACCCAGCACAGCGTGCAGGTCACGCCAGCACTAGCCTGGCTGCGGTCAGCGAACCCAGGCCCAGTGACCCGCAAGCAGCCAAAGGCAGGAATCTGGAACAAGGAGGGGAGAAGGCCTGGCCAGAATAGCTCACTTCCTGCCATCAGAGATGCTCTAAGGCACTCTCAGTTACAAACATCTCTAGATATTCAGGCACAGAAGGGGAGAACATGGCCAGGCCAGCACGTTCTAAGATTCACTGCTGGCACCTGCAGGTAATCGGGGGCCTGGCCTCCTCTCAGGGGAGGAGGCTGTACACTGGAGTGGCCCCCCCTCTCCTCAGAGTTAAGGGGACCCAGAGGGGTTGTCAGTGGCCCACTCTGAGCAGGAAGGAGCTTGGTGATGGATTCTGGAAAGGGTCCCCATTGGCCAATTAAATTCTCCTGGTTCCAAAAGACTAGACTTCCTCCAGAATTTGGAAAAGATCAGAATCCAAGTGAACACAGACCTGAGAACTTGGAGAACAATTTAACCAAGTCCCCACCGCACCCCAAAGTGGGAATGAGAAAGCCAGGAAGCCCAATGTTTCCAGAAAAGGGATGGAAACCCAAGATGCAGACACAGGCTTCCAAAACATGCTCCCTGCAGTAGGCACTAGAGGGCAGCACGATCCCAGGAATTGCTGCTGAGGCAGTCAGTTTCGGGGGGTAGGGATCTGGAGGCCTCAGGTTCACAAGCACCCTATCCTGGCCCCGCCCTTAACACAACCAGAGAGATAGCATGGGGAGGGGGGTTTCTGATGCCTAGGGCACATGAGGCTGGGGGCAGGTGGACAGCAGCTAAAGCCCCCTTCTGAGGGTCATACTCAGCTGGATGGCTGGTGATGGTCCCCAAATATCACGACATACACAGTCAGGGGCGGCAGGGGGGGTCACTGCTTCACCACTGTGCCCAGGCTGGGAGCAACCATGATCCTCTGACCTGTGTCAGCAACAAGGCTTCTCGAGGGGCAGCCACAAAGCTGACATGCGCATGGCAGGCCACGAGTACCTGTGACAGCATGTGACTGTGCCTCGGGGCGGGATCGCAGGGATCCACCAAAAAAACAGCTTATCAGAGGAAAGGGGTTGTCACCATCACCCCTTCTGGAGCAGCAGGCACCAGAGGGCCCCAGCCTCAGCAGGCTGCCCACTCAGGAGGCTGCTGCCACTGGAGCCTTGACCAGCCCTTAAGACTGACCACCACACCACCCAAGTGGGACCCTTGCTTGCAGCCAGGGCCCAGGCCCTGAATCCCTACCTGGGGCCTGTACCTACCCCACTGAGCCCCAAACCTACCTCCCCTCACCCCTCCAGCCCAGACACAGCCACACAGGGCTCACTGTGGGCCTTGGTCGCACAACGGCACACAGGACAGCGTATCTGTCCTTGGGGGGACAGACCTTGACCCCAACACTACTGCAAACATCAGTGTGAACACGAGCTGCACTAATGGCTGTGGTGGAAGACACAGGACAGCGGGGAAAGAAGGGAGACGGCTCCACGGGCTGGGACCGCAGAGGAGACAACGAAGCAGGAGAGCTGGCTGGCCTTCCTCACGATCCCATCACCCCTAGCCACCCACTCCTGTCCATGCCACCTCATCACCCCTCAAGATTTTCCACACCCAGTGGGGAGGCTCGGGGCCTCTGCCTGTACAGGACAATGGGCTCCAAAGGGGGCCCTGCTGCCCACCATATCACACGGACCACCAAATTTGTCCTCTGAGGCCTGCTGCCGGAACATGATTGCCCCAGTCTCAGCCCTTGGTCCCAAGCCCTCGACAGCCAGGCAAAAGTGCAGAGGCTGGTTCCTCATTCTGCCACGGCTGCTGGTGCCTAGATCGAGAGGCAGAGGACCCATCAGCACTTCACAGGCCCCCAGCCCTATTCTTTGAGTTTTACACAGGTGACTCGTCCATTTTCACAGTCCACTGAGGATACAGGGCCCCACGAGGGGAAGTCACGTGCCCAAGCCTCATGGCAGGTAAGTGGCAGAGCGAGGTGCTGAGCCAGGATATCCTGAGACAGCCAGAGTGTCCTACCTCTCTTCCACCCTAGTGAGTGACAGGTGCCAGGACCTACCCACATCCAATAGCTCTCATGTGTAGCACGGCTAGTCTTGGCCAGCTGGCTGCCTCTCCAAGGCTGGCTCACGAGCGACCCACACGGGAAAGGGATACAGCCTTTGCAGAAATCGCCTCCTACCCATCCACCCAAACACCCGACACCACTGGTGGGAGGTGACGGAGTATGCCAGTCCCCTCCCCGAGACCAGCTTGTCCCAGGCAGAACTGGGGCAGCCCCAGGGCCCTGCCCACACGAGCTCTCCCTCAAGTCAAAAAGCACAACAGAGAGATGACGTTTCCATGGAGGAGGCAGAAGAGCAGATGACGAGCAGCAGACAGAGTATCCCGCACAGGCACAAAGGCAAGAGACACTGTGGCTCAACCACCGTCACGCAGACTCGGCTGCACGTGCATCCTACAGGACTTTTCCTCTCATTCGTGCCTTCTGAAATGAAGTTGCTTTGTAGGTAAATATAAAGAAGAAAATTAAAATGGTTTGTGATCCCAACATTTCATAACACTCAACACATTTTTTGAACGAGGGCAAATAAAAATCCTACGTGTACATACTGGAGAAATAATAAAGAAACTAGACTGGACAACAGCCCTGGGATGACTTTTCGGTTTACTGGAAACATGGGACACTGGACCAAGTGAGAGTCCCCCAGGAGGGAACTCGCAGAACAGTCCAGAAGGAGCGACATGCTCTTTACCAGACAGTGGCATGCCAAAAAGCGGGGCTCCAACAACTCAATGATACAAACAACAGCCCAATTAAAAAATGGGCCAACGACTTGAACAGACATTTCTCCAAAGAAGGTCGACAAGCACACGAAAAGGGGCTGAACATCTCAGCCAGCAGGGAAATGCAAATCAAAACCACAGTGAGCTACCACTCACCCCCACCAGGGTGGCTAGGATGAAAACCAGACACTAACAAGTGCGGGCGAGGGTGTGGACACACTGCATGTGGGGAAGGTAGAAGGTAGAGCTGTTGTGAAAGAGTTTGGTGGTTTAGACAGGACTGCGATCAGCAGAATAATACACCACCAACCCGCCCCCTGGACAGCCACAGCCTGACCCGGGCTGTATGCTCCCTCGCACGGCAACAGGGACTTGGCAGATGGGATGAAGATCCCTGAGAGGAGGAGGGTCCTGGATTCCCAAGGCGGCCCAGTGTCATCACAAGGATCCTTCCTCGTGAAAGCGAGAGAGACAGAGACGAGATGGCAGAGGAATGAAGGCAGAGGCTGAAGTGATTCGAGGAAGGGCACCCAAGGAAAGGAAAGCAGGCAGCCCAATGAAGCTGAAAAACTCAAAAAGGTCAGTTCTTCCCTGAAGTCTCTAGAAGGAGTGGCTCTGCCCCATCAGACTCATCGCAGACTTCTGACCCTCAGAACTGGGAGGGAATAAACACAGGCCATTTGCAGTCCCCAGATTTATGGCCATGTTGCAGCAGCTGTGGGATGCACACATACGGGGCCAAGGAAGAGTGGCTCTGAAAGGTGGTCCAGGATTCTCAATGCATTTGAAAAGGCCATGTTCTAGGCCACACCTGGCCCTAATGAGCCATGTCGCCTGCATCCAACGTCAACACTGAACACGAAGACGCCTTTCTCAGGCCACCAGGAGCAGCCAATGTGGCCAGGAGTGCACAGGACTGTTCATCTCCACCCTGTCATCCCCACCCCGTGGGTGTGAGCTGAGAGGTGATTACTTTGTTCCCTCTTCTTACCAGTAACCACTTTGGGCCGCCATCAGAGACCACCACTTTAAAACCCACTGTCCTCTGTCTCCCGTTTATTATAGAAAAGTATAGGAGAAGGTAGACAGCCCGGAGTTGAAACCCAGAAGCAGCTGGGCAGAGGATTCTTTTAAATACATTTTAAAAGAATCTTCCATTTTGAATACCCCACCCCTGGCTGCAACCAGTCACCATCCTCTGCAGGTTGTGGGGTGGGGTGAACAGGGCCCTCAGGGAGCCCAGAAGTGGAATCCTGCCTGACCCACATGGCACAGACAGGACAGCCTGTCTGGGTTACCCCAGCATCAATCAAAATGCACAGTGGTTCTCGGGGCTTCTAGAAGTGAGGGACAGGGATCAGATGCTGAAGGGCGAGAGTGCAAACATGGAGCATGCAGACTAGAGAAGAGACACCCAGCAGAGCCACCCCCAGAGGGTTCCAGGCTCCTTTGTCTGAGGCCATGTAGAGCCTGGACACCCTAGGAACTAAACGGGGCAACCTAACCCCAGTCGCCAGGAGCAGGCTGTGGCCTTCGGTGCCTCGGTCCTGCACTTACTTGAAAGTTCCTGGTATATTCCGACAGCGAGGCTGTGATGAGGGAAGCTCCACAGTAAGGGGCTTGGATTTCTGTCAGGTTCCAGCGACCGTGATGGTTCCTAAAATGCGCAAAATACAAAGCACAATTAACTAAACCGATCGCATGCTTAAATCCAAATTCCTCATTAGCGGCACGTAGCCCAAGGACGTTCTCGCCTTTATTCAGATGTTTCCAAATCCTTGCCACTTCCCAGGAACATGAAAATCCGTTTTAAGCTCATCTTCCACTACTCAATAGCTGAAAAAATGAGAACCTCCATGAAAAAATTAAGCCAGAGAAGCTTCTGGAAACCTTAAGGTACAGGCAGCTTTGGAGAGGTTTACAAGTTTTGTCTCCTGTGAACCTCTACAGCCAAGGAAGGGGCCCCTCCAAGGAGGAAAGTCACATGGACAACACCTCACAGTGGCCGCCATCTGCACCCCCACAAAGTGCACACAGGGGAGCCCGGCAGGGGCTGTGCAGACCCCCGAGAGCAGGATCCCCACCAAGGGCAGAGACACTCCAGGACTTGTTGAATGGATGCAGTAGCGCGAGACTCAACTTGCGTTTGGCCTCAGGACCTTTGACAATCTGGGCTACAGCCACCCTGACTCAGCACCCTCCCTCCTACATCTCCCCACAGCTGATGAACCCCAGACACATGAACCCCAATGGCACAGGGTCTACCAGATGTCCCCTGCCTCTGGGCCTTTGCACATGCTGCCCGAGCGCCCTGACAGGTCCAAGAAGGGCAGCTCACCCCTCGGTTTCGTTGAACTCAATCTCATTCCCTTTCTCCAGTTCATCAAGAGTTTTAAATAGCACAGGTTTCACCAACACCCTTACAACAGACAATGCACACTGACACTTCCTCATCTTATTTTAATCTGGTTTTTAAAATTACTGGGCACAACCCATTTCAGTGATTTCACTATCTTTTAACAAGTCACAACCTCTGATTGAAAGGTCACATGAAGCTGTGAAGTGTGTGGATCGCAAGCTGCCCTCATCTTCCTCTGGCCACAGTAAACTGGCGCTGGCTCTCCCACCCGCATGGCTGAAGACTGCCCTGCCCCACAGCCCTGCTGGCACCTGACGTGGCTGGAGCTGAAGTCAGAGGATCGGATTACTGTGGAATCTCTCCACGTAGCTGCAGCGGCAGAATAACAGCTGCCAAGGATGTCCGTGTCTGAACCCCCACAATCTGTGGCAGGGCTCCTTTCTAGGGCAAAAAGGACTTTGCAGATGGAGTTAAGTGAGGGATCTCGAGGGAAAGATTATCCTGGATTATCAGGTGGGCTGTCATCACCAGGGCCCACCGTAGAAGCGGGAGGCAGGAGGGCCAGGGCAGAGGAGATGTGACCACAGAAGCAGAAGGCAGAATGACGTGCTATGAAGACGGAGGCAGGGACCAGAAGGCAAGGAGTGCAGGTGCCCTCCTTAGTCTCCCCCAGTTTCTCCTCAGTTTCTCCTCTCAGAAGCTACAAATGACAAAGAACAGAGACTCCCCTGGAGCCTCCAGAAGGAACCAGTCTTGACCACACCTTGATCTTAGCCCCGTAAGACCATGTCCGACTTCTACCCTCCAGAACTGTGAGATAATAAATGTGTGTCAAGTCACAAAGCCTGTGGTTACCTGTCAGGGCAGCAAAGGAGACTAATGTTTACCTTCAATGTGCATTTCCCTGATCACAGAGGAAGTAAGGGGTGTTTTCACTTCCACTGCCCACAGAGGTCTCTCTTCTGTGAACTGCCCTGATCTCTCGTCGTGTCTCAATGGGTTCATGTGTCTCCCATGTCACTTGTAACTGTCTCTTAGCATGCTGTCTCCCCCGTTGGGACATGAGCCGGTCCTATCAGCACATGGTCTGAAAGGCAGAGAAACCACCAGGGCCTGTGCTTCTCAGCTGGACAAACCCCAGTCTGCTGCTGCCTATGACTCCTGGGCCGCCGAGGACACGGGGACTTCTGCTTTCACTCTTTGGGGGCCAAAAGCACCAACCTCCAAACCAGGAGGCTAGAAGCTCTGGGACTGAGGTCAAGGCCTAGTTCTCAGGCCACAGGCTCAGGCAAGGCCTCTGCCCACCCTGACCCATGTCTACAAGGGACAAAGGTTCAGGCTAACCCACACCCACTGCTCCTCTGAAGGATCCCCTGCAGGCTCTGGGATGCAGACCCAGCTACAGAACCAGCCACAGCCCCACACGGCACAAGGCAGCCAGGACTGAGGGATCAGAGGACCCTGTGTGTAGGCTGCACAGAGTGACTTCCTTCCAAAAGAGGGAGTGACTTCACAGTGGAGAAACCTGGCAAACACAACACAGCCAGGGGATTGAGGTCAACATCAACAGTAGTGACAGTTGACACACGACCCTGGATATGACAGAAGGGCCCTTTACCTCTGAGGTCTTCCTCACAGAATACATCACCCCAGTCTAACCATGAGAAAAACAAACCCCAATTTAGGGACTTTCTACAAAATCCTGACCAACCCTCCTCAAAACTGCCAAAGTCACCAAAAACAAGAAAAATCTAAGAAACTGTCACAGGCCAGAGGAGCTAAGAAGATGTGACAATAAAATGTCATGTGGGATCCTGAATGGGGTCCTGGGACAGAAAAAGGACATTGAGGAAATCTGAATACAGTATGTACTTTAATTACTAAGAATGTGTTTATTAATTTTGACAAATACACCAGCCTAATGTAAGATGTTCAAAACAAGGAAACTGGCGGGGCGGAGGGGAGGGGGTTGTTTCTGAGAATTGATCTGCTCAATTTCTCTATAAATCTAAACTGTTTAAAAAATAAAGTCAGCCCTGGCTGGTGTGGCTCAGTGGGTTGAGCACCAGTCTGTAGACTGACAGGTCGCCGGTTTGATTCTCAGTCGGGCACATGCCTGGGTTGTGAGCCAAGTCCCCAGTTGGGGGCATGCGAGAAGCAACTAATCCATGTTTCTCTCCCTCTCTATCTCCCTCCCTTCCCCCTCTCTAAAAATAAAGAAATAAAATCTTTTAAAAAATAAATAATAAAGTCAAAGTAATTTTTAAAAAGAATAACAAATCAAAAAGGCCCAGGCAGGCTGGGTCTCACGTCTCCTGCTGCCCAGGCTGGCCCAGCCCCACTGCTGACCTCGCTGTGGGTCCTGGGAAATCTGGGGCACTAAGAATAGAACTCAAGAGGGAGTCCAGTCGCAGCCAGGTAAGAGTCTGCAGTGGTGACCCATCATATACCCATGCCCCTAAAAAAGCGCAGTCTGACCATCTCTCCTTTACAAAGGTTCGGTCTGACTACTAGATGCGGCTGCTACTCCACCGCGGCCGCCCGAGCCCGCAGACACTGACAGAAGCGGCAGAAGGCGCAGGGCTTACTTCTCCGCCTCCTCTGCAAGCGCAGGCAGGTGGGGCCAGAAAGGAAAAGAATCAGGAACCAGAGAAAGACCCAGCTATCCATAAACACTGAAGCAACAGGAGCTGCCACTGATGAGCAGCATCTCCGGGACCCCACAGCTTGGCCTCCACACCCAGGGGCGGTACATGGGCCCTCCGGTCCTACCAGCTCTCAGCCGCCCAACACTGACTCTGGGAGTGTGTCCAGGGGCTGGGCGCACACCAGGCCACACTACCCATTCTTACCCTAGCGCTAGGCCCACGGTCCAAGAGGTGGAGAGCTGACTGAGTATCCTATGGACCAGACAGGAAGGGAGCCATCACCTACACACTCAGTTCCATGACCTAGGAGGGCTCAGCTCCCAAACGTGCCTGCTCTTCCCACAGCACAAGCCCCAAGTGGCCCCCAAAAGGGGCCAGGTGTCTACTGCTGCACACTGAAGTCTGTAGGGTCTCTGTGCCCCTCACAGGGTGGGGAGGCCACCCAAAGCCTTGGACGGACCCACTGACTTGAACACTTGTGGGTCTTTGAAAAATATATATACAGGTAGGTGGACATGGCTATAAATACAGAGGGGCACGGGTGCACATGCTGGTATTCACATCTCCAAGCTCGGTCAACTGACAGGCTGGGGAAGCCATGGCGCCTCAGCACTGAGTGTGCCCAGCAGCCAGGTGAGTTTTTCAGTATCGTTCTCCAGCACAAGGAGCCAGGCTCCTTGGAGAAGTTGTCGACTCCAGGGTTGTGGCTGGAAACACACAAGATGAGCCTGAGCGTGGCGTGAGGCAGGGAGGAAGGAAGCCCTTGCTAGAGGCTCCGGACACAAAGGAAGTACAAGGGAGCCAACCAGGAGGGACGGTGGGCACCCGGCGACCACAGCAAGGATCACTCGAGCAACATGATAAACAGTGATGGTACTGGATTGTTACCTGCAGAGAAAATAAACAGGCGTAGGCCTTTACTTAAAAGAGAGGAAGGACAGCCTTTCTCTACAGAAGAATTCTAATTCATACGCGGAGAAGGGCTGAGGGTGACACACGTCATCACGGGAAGGCCAGAGTAATTCTGGGTGCGTGTCATCACTGTCGATCTGGAATAGACAGGCAGAAGTTTGAGGAGAAAGAGGGTGTCGGCATTGTCTCAAAATCCCAAAGGAAAAAAGAGTAACCTTCCAGGGCAGACTCCCTGATAGCACGCCTCACCCAGGGACTACGGCTGACACCACCGGGAAGGGACGTCGACACACTGCATGGAGAAGGACACGACGTTGCCGGGGACAGCCTTCCCCGAAACACAGCACTTCCATCTAATCACGAGGGAACAGCAGACAAAGCGGAAGAACATTCTACAAAATCCCTGACCGGTGCTCTCCGAAAGTGTCACGGTCGTGAGGGATGAGAAAGGAATGAGAAGTGGTCCCAACCCAGAAAAGCCCGCGGAAATCTGACGACTAAATGTGACAGGACATCCCTGGAGCAGAAACGGGACATGAGTGAACAGCTGGTGAAGTCCTAATAAAACCCATGGTTTGGTAAATACTATGCCTCCATGTTTCTTGGTCATTTAGTTGGGGCCATTCCTCTGTGGTGAAGAGCTACCGTTTCAGATGGCGGCTGCAGGCACACGGAACTCTATGCACTCACTGTCTGCAGCATTTCAGTAAGTTTAAAATCATTTCAAAATAAAAAGTCAAAAAATAAAAACCCTCTACCCCTGTCCTCTGAGGCTCGCTGCACTGCAGGTCTCAGCTGGAAGAGGAGAGCCCTGCTGTAAAAAGACCCAGACCGATAAGAAAAGGAAGCTGACACCGCGCTACAGTCCAGTTCCAGGCCCTGCCAAAGACCCAGCCTGCTGAGTACAAGGTCCAGATCCTCCCTGTTTGAAAGAACTAAAAAAGTGACATTTTTCTAAGCCTTTGCATACCAGGCAGAGAGCCTTTATTTACAAATATTTCACCAAATCCTCCATGTCTTCACAGCCACCAACATCCAACAGCAGAAGCTGCAAAGGCTCAGTTAGGGAAGTGGCAGGCACCCCGGGGTGTAGGGATCCCAGTGAAGAAGGCTCTAGTCTCATTACGCGGACCTGTAAAAACCACATCATTTTTCTTTAATGTCCACCCCCACGCCCAGACACCACTCACGTTGGCAAAGCGACAGTAATCGAGACAGTGTGGTCCTGGCATATGGATGTACATAGCAATCCATGGAAGAAGAGTTGACAGGCCAGAAATAAACCCTCATGTTTAAAGTCGGTTGATTTTCAGTGAAGTTGCCAAGACCATTTAATGGGAAAAGAACAGTCTTTTCAACAACGGTGCTGGGACTACACAGACAAGCACGTGCAAAAGAATCGGGTCGGACCCCTACCTCATGTCACAGACAAAACATTAACTCAAATGGATCACAGATCTAAATATAAGACCTAAGCCCTGGCTGGTGTAGCTCAGTGGACTGAGCGCGGGCTGGGAACCAAAGGGTCCCAGTTCGATTCCCAGTCGGGGCACATGCCTGGGTTGCGGGCCTGGTCCCCGTGAGGGCCATGTGAGAGGCAACCATACATTGCTGTTTCTCTCCCTCTCTGTCTCCTTCCCTTCCCCTCTCTCTAAAAATAAAATCTTAAAAAAAAAAATATATATAAGACCTAAAACTAGAAAACTCTTAGAAGAAAACACATGAATTAATCTTTGCGACCTTGGATTAGGCAATGGTTTCTAGACACACAACCAAAAGCACAGGCAGCAAAAGAAAAAAAT
Source organism: Micronycteris hirsuta (assembly GCA_004026765.1). Lineage (NCBI taxonomy): Eukaryota > Metazoa > Chordata > Mammalia > Chiroptera > Phyllostomidae > Micronycteris > Micronycteris hirsuta. Next base: position 26,590 of record PVJI01009106.1, read on the forward strand.
AGATAGATTGGACTTTGATTTCAAAGGACAATCAAGAAAGTGAAGACAACCACAGAATGTGTGAAGAATTTGCAAATCTTGTACATCATATTGGACTTGTACTGAGAATATATAAAGAACTCTTCCAGCTCAACAACAAAAAGACAAATAATGTGATTTACGAATGGGTAAAGAATGTGAATGCACATTTCCCCAAAGAAGATATACGAATGGCCAAACAAACACATGAGAAGACATCATGGCCATGGAGCAAGGGAGAGGAAGAGGCTGAAACCCCAGAGACCGTGAGGAAGGGACTGACGGCAGAGCCTTATGAAGAGTTTTGATGATTACACTTTTTACACTATGTCCTTGTCTGTTCTCTCCAGCTTTCTCCCTGGAAACCACGGTGGGGCAATGAAGATGAGAAAAGGTCCAGAGGCCTGGCACCGGCCCCAGCAGTGTGACCTAGGACAAGTTCCTAACCTCTGGGCCTCAGGTTCCTCACCTGTAGACTGAGGATCACCATACTGATGCCCTGCTCCGGGAGTTGTGGGGGTTAAATAAGCTAACAGACAGAAAGCACCTAAAGGACACCCCAGCACACTGCAAGCCCTCAATATGGCAGCTGTCATGGGCCTTGTCATTTAAGAGGCTTACAAAGGCAAAGAAGGCAGATCTGATGATACACTGGGTGAGTGCCCTCGTCCATCCATGCTCCCAGCGTTCACAAAGGACCTCTCAGAAGGACAATCGGGCAACATCTGTTTTTTTAATCCTCATCAGAGGATATGTTTATCAGTTCTAGAGAGAGAGAGAGACACTGATGTGAGAGAGAAACATCAGCCAATTGCTTCCTGTATGTGCCCTGACTGGGAATCAAACCTGCAACCTAGGTATGTGCCCTGACTGGGAATGGAACCCACAACATTTTGGTGTATGGGACAACACTCCAACCAACTAAGCCACCCAGCCTGGGTGCAACATCCCGTTTTTAAAAAATGCCACCCCCTTCCAGCCATCCGCTCTGAGGCCTTTACGCTCTAGACGTGCAGCTTGCCCACCCACCCAGATGCTCTACAGGGCCTTCCTCTGCAAGATGTGGAGCATGAAAGGCCGCCACCACCCCAGCACCTGCAGCAGGGCATGGACTAACTGAACAGACTACCAAGGCAGCACTGGGACCACGGAAGGTTCCAGCTGGGTCTCGTGCCCTGGGAGACGTCTGGACGCGATTTGCCAAGTCCTGTGCAAGTGGGTACACATAGTATACACTTAGCATGTTGAAAAGAACATGTGTGCACATGACTTTCTAGAGGGTGACCCTTCCAGGGAGCTGGGGGACTAGAGACCAGGGAGAGAGGGAGACAACAGTGGCATCGCAAGGTGCTGGCTAAGGATGGACATTTAATCAATGGTGCTGGGAAGAACGAGTAGCCATGTGGGATAAGATCAAGTCAGGTCCAAATGTCCCACCCTTTGCGACCATGAACTCCAAATGGATAAGAGATCTACATGGAAAGAATGCAACCACATGGGCTAAAAGAAAACGTGGCAAATTCCTCTTCAAGCTCAGGGCAGGAAAAGGCTTTCTAACTAGGACTCAAAATTCAGAGGCAAGAAATGAAAAGATTCATAAATTTGACTATATCAGTATTTAAACATAATTCTGTAGTACAAAAAAAAGACACCATACAAAAGTAAAAATGCAACTGGGTAACTGAAACATTTGCAATACATACCACAAAGGGCTCATCTCCCTAATATACTAATATTCAAGTTTTAAAGGTTTTTTTGGGGGGAGGCCAAAAATCCAATTGAAAATGTGTGAAAAGCATGAAGAGAAAATTCACAGAAAAGATACAAAAATGACCTTTAACATACTAAACAATGCTCAACCTCACTCATAATTTCAGAAACGCTAATTAAAACTGTACAGATCCCATCTGTCACCTCTCAGATGGGCAAATATTTTAAAAATAAAATAGAACAGGCTGTGGGAGCAGACCCTCTCACCCCACAGTGCTGGCGGGAGTAAACCAATGCTACCTTCTGGAAGAAAACTTGGCAGAAGCTCACAAAACACATTTGCTCTTATCTTTTGACCCAGCAACCCCACGTCTAGAAACTCACCCTGACAACACTCTTCCAACAACGCGAAAATACCTACACGGAAGGGAATGCACTGCAGCGCCGTCTGCACCTGCAAGATGCTGGAAACCACCTAAATGTCCACACAAGGGAGAGGCTGCGTCAACTGTGCTGCGCCCCACAGTGCACACCGCGCAGCTGCCTCAGACAGCGAGGACATCTCCACAGCCAGCTCCCAGTGAGATGAGCAGAGCACAAGAGACCCCTACAACCCCATTTTTCATGTGAGAAAGATGGAGATGTAAGAAAACAGACGTCTGCTCTTCGGAGCAGCTGGGAAAGGATAAATGAGAGACCAGGGAGACTAGGGAGGGGTGGGGATGGGAGGGAGTGCAAGGAGGTGATGTCACATCCCTGCACAGTCCTGACTTGGAGCCATGCTAATGTCCCACATACTGAATGAGAATGCATAAATGAAATTGACAAGAGTTGGAGGGGAAATCCTACTACAAAATACAAACAGAAACAAATAACCTAAACTGTATTTCAAGAAAATAATATAACTATAGTAAAGAGAGGGAAAAGAACGAACTAACCCAAGTCACTTTTAAACACAGTTTTGGAACTACATGCCTTGGAAATAAAGATAAAACAAACACTGACTCCTAGTCCAAAGGCTTACTTCACTGTAGGTGACATGACAGGGTCGCACTGACAGAGAAGGGAGTCACAAAAAAGGAAAGGGGAAGCCAGCAATGAGCCTGCGTATGGAACTAGAACACAAGGTATTGGTGTGAACTCATGGGCAGTTGTGTGTACGTAGAGAGCTGCAAGCAGAAATGAATATGGATGTGTGTGTGTGTTATGTGTGTTTGATACATGGAGACAGATATGCACACATGCTAGTGCAAGTGGGTATTTATTCACACCTTTATTTCCCATCTCTGCCTCATGAGATGGCCTAGAAGCAAAGACATCCCATTGGCAATGAACACACTGAGCACCCAGATCTTGGTTTCTAAATGACGCTGTCCACAAAAGAACCAGAACTCCTTGCAGAAGTGGTCAATCCCAGAGCTGGGCAGGGTGAGTACAGGACAGGCCTGGAACATCTCACTGTGTCCAGCAGTAAGGAAGTGCCCAGGGAATGGTGGGGATATGGCAAAAGGACACAAAGAGCCAGCATGGGCTCTCCCTCGGGACAAAGCTGGGACCACTCGAGCAACATAAGGAGAGTGGTGGATTATAACCTACTAAGTCAGGTAAGAATCCAGGAGCCCACAGTGATATAAACAGACAAATGGGGAAGAAGAGACAGCTATTCCATACAGTACAAAGCCAACCAATGAATGCAGAAGAAATGATCTAATTAGACCATCATTTGGCAAGAATCAGCAATGGCCACTAAAGCAGGCAGTAAGTGTTGGAGGGTAACAGGGTGCTGCCGTGGTCTCAGAGTATTTCCCACAAGAATTTTAGCACACACAAATGGTAAAATAGTACCTTTATGGTGGAGAAACCTGGCAGACACCAAGTGATTGAGGCTGACATGACGAGAAACGGGACAAATTGACACCAGAAGCCTCCGGATACAATGCACTGAAAAGAACACAAGACCGCTTCTGGGGTATTTCTGCCAAAGCGTGTAACCTGAACCTGGTCATGAGAAGCTACTAGACAAGCACACATATCGAGGGACATCCTACAGGATAAGCGGCCAGTGCTCTTCAAAACATCAGCCATGAACTCCAGACAGATTGTGGAACTGTCCCAGATTAAAGGAAACAAAAGCGATACTACAGCTGAATGCAATGTGTAATCCAGAATTCTCTTCTGAGACTTTGGAGAACTCGCTTCCGGTTTTGATAATTTGATAAAAGAATGTCTTGTTTGGAAGAAATAAATATTGAAGTATTTGGAGAAAAGGGGTCCCTATCCGGAACAGTGTGGGGAAAAATGCAGAGAGAGAGAATGAGGGAGACAGAGGCAATAAAAGCAGACGCAGTAAATTGGGAATTGGGTGAAAGGTATCAGGGAATTCTTCATATTATTCCTGCCAACACTTCTGTAAATCTAAAATTATGTCTCTAAAATTTTTTCTTAAAAACATAGAAGCCCTTGGATTGGAAAAATAAAAGAGAAGTGCTTGGGCGAAGGCCAGGGAACCCCGGAGAGACGCAGGTGTGGCTGCCAGCACTTGGTTCTGGAACGTCACGGACAAGGAGAACAGGGCCTGCCGGCCCACCTTCATCTTTATGAGGCTCTCAACAGGGTCAAGGAAGCAGTGTGGGCAAAGGCCATCTGTCCCCCTGGCCCACAGCCCAGGGCAAGGGGCTGGAGCCACACAGAGACAGAACAATGACAACATCCTGGGAGCTGAGGGGAACAAGCAAATTCCCAGCCTAGCCAGAAGTCCAGCCTGCAGATGCTCAAAGCACTACCAGTCCATTCTTTATACACATGTATAGGTCATAGATGTCCTATAATTACCCATTAAAAACTATAATCATTAACAAAATAATCGTTTCTCTGCAAATGTGCCTTGTAATTTTGTGAGCATCTGTGTAAGCTCTGGGTGGGGATGGAAGACATACATGAACACAAATTATGTGGCAGGAGGGAACCCCGCTTCTCACTCACAGCCCTGGTGATCCTGGACAGGTTCACTGACCACCCTGAACATGACCCTCCTTCAAGAGTTTGTCCTGGGCCTTCCTTCAGAGCTACGCTGGGATCAGAGAGGACCAGGAAGGACGAGAAGGCCAGTGATGGGGGCATGGTTCGCGCACACTCAGGCATGACTCTAAGCACCTGGCGTGTATGATCAGCCCGAAAACCCCAGGAAGCAGGTACTGTTTATCACAGGCCATTTCACTCATGGGGAAACTGAGGCACACAGCAGTGAAGTGACTTGCCCGAGATCACACAGACAGCACCAGGGGAGCCCAGCTCTCAATCTGTGTCCCAGCCACTAGCCTCACCAGCCCGTGCAGACTAGCAGGGAGACAAGTGGAAAACACAAAGCTCTGTCCTCACCTTGTGCTTTAAACTGCAGGTCTTCATACAATCCATAAAAGAGCAGAGAGAAAAACACGGGCCACTGTTTTTATAATCTTGGGAGGGGAAGACCTCTCTAGGCAGGTCACAAGACCAGGAGCTTTACAGGAAAATGCAAATTTGGCAATAAACTTTAAAATATTCAATGTAATAACACATCAAAAATAAAGCTGAAAGATAAATGAGAAACTGAGAAAAAATGTGTAACACTAAAGGGTGCTAATAGCCCTAATATAGAAAGGGTTATTATAAAACACTCGTTCTCAACCAGAGGTGATTCTGTCCCCCAGGGGACACTGGGTGATGGCTGGGGACATTTATGGTTGTCACGACTGGAGGTGGGAAGGTGCTCCTAGCATGGAGTGGGTGGAGACCAGGGGTGCTGCTCAACACCTCAGTGCCCAGGACAGCCCCCCAAAGAATGATCCAGCTCAAAGATATCCATAGTGCTGAGACTGAGAAACCGGTTATAAGAAAAAATAAACAAACACCCCAATATAACAACAGGGCAATGGCTATAAACTAGCAAAAAGCAGGGAGTAGGAGGTAACAGATGAAAAGAAGGGACAAACCTGGGGCTGTCGCAAGTATGATGAAAGCCACGAGCTGTCACAGGAAGGTCAGGATTGACAGGAAGGTCAATCCAGACCACCTTTCTGGGGACGAGTGAGCAACATGTTCAAAATAATAAAGGTGTCCATCCCTGACCAGTGTTGTTCGGTTGACTGGACATCATTCTGCAAAGCAAAAATTCACCAGTTCGATTCCCAGCCAGGGCACATGCCTAGGTTGCGGGTTCAGTCCCTGGTTGGGGCGTGTACAAAAGGTAACGATCAATGTTTCTCTCTCACATTGATGTTTCTCTCCCTCTCTTTCTCCCTCCCTTCCCTTGTCTCTAAAAGTAAATAAATAAAGTCTTAAAAATAAATAAATAAATAAGGTGTCCATGCTCTGAGCTACCACACTCTCAGAAGTTCACTTCAGGAGATAATGGCAAGGATGCTCACTGTGGCACTGTTTAAAATATATATATATACACATATATAATAAAATTATAAATTATAATATAAAATATATAATAAAATATATATATTATAAAATTATATATATGTAATATAAGTGCCCGTTAACAGGAAAATGGACAAGGAAATCACACATATCCACATAAAGACAAAGGAGCATGTAGTCGATGAACTAGAAAGACCTCTGCCTGACTCAGCAGTGACCGCAGAGGCTTCAGGACCTCAGGAAATCTGTAACTCACACAGACTTCGGTCTTTACTGACAATACCTTCAGAAAAACAAAGAGTACTTAGAACTCGCCTCCAAAGCTGTCCTTGGGACTCAGAGATCCTGTCCCTCTAGCAGCTCACCGGCTGGTCCACCTGGGTAGACAGCAGTGGATCTCAGGGGAAAGAGGCACTGCATCCTGGAACTAAACTACCACCAAAAACGAGTATCGGACCCACTGCTTACCTAATTCAAATTTAAAATACCAAGCCAAATGAGAACGCTCATACACTGCTGGTGGTAAAAACTTTGGAAAACAACTTGGTGGTTTCTTAAAGCATTAAACATGGAGTTTCCATCTGACCCAGCAATTCTACTCCTATGTATCAATCCAAGAGAAATAAAAACACCTGTTCACACAAAAACTCATACATGAGTGTTCATATAATGCATTTTATGCATTATTCGCAATGGCCAAAAAGTGGAAACAACCAAATGTATGTCCATTGACAGATGAATGAATAACAAAATGAGAGTGTGTGTGTAGATAATGTTTTATTCAGTTGTACACTTGAAACCTGTATGGTTTTGTGAACTAATGTTACTAAATTCAATTAGTAAAAATAAAATAAAATATTTAAAATGTGGTCCATCCATACAACAAAATATTATATGGTCTTAGAAAGGAAGGACGTTCTGACACCTGCAACAACACAGATGAAGCTTGAGGACATTACGCTCAGTGACAGAAGCCACACACAAAAGGCCCCATATTATATGACTGTACTTATAGAAAATGTCGAGAACAGGCATATCCACAGAGACAGAAAGTAGACTAGTGGTCTTCGGGGACTGGAGAAAGGGGAGTGATTGTTTAACAGGCATGAGGTTTCCTTTTGGAGTGATGTAAAAGTTCTGGAACTAGATAGTCATGATGGCTGTACAACTGTAAATATACAAATAACTATTGAATTGTACATTTTAAAATGATGAACTGTATGGCATGTGAATTGTATACTTAACAAAGCTGCTGTTTAAAAAAAAATACCAAATCAGCCCTGGCTGGTGTGGCTCAGTGGATTAAGCACCAGCCTGTGAACCAAAACTTTGCTGGTTCGATTCCCAGTCAGGACACATGCCTGGGTTGCGGGCCAGGTCCCCAGTAGGGGGTGCACAAGAGGCAACCGATCGATGTATCTCTTGCACACTGATGTTTCTCTCTCTCCCTCCCTTCCCTTCTTTCTAAAAATAAATATTTTTTAAAAATATCAAACCAGAAAATAAATGCACATAAGCTCCTGAAAGTTGTGATCAAAATTTTGATGGCAGTTTGACGATTAACTAAGCATATCCAGAACACTGTGGCTACCCATGTTGTCAGTGATAGGAAGCACCTGTTCCATCTGTCCCCAGTTCTCTTCCGGTGCCATCCTGCCTGCCACCCCTCAGGCAGCCCTCCTAGGCTCTAAGAGAGTCACAGTCAACGATCTAGTCAGAATCCTTGCTGACTCTCCAAAGACTGATCTCAGCTGAGTAATAAGCACTCCTTAAAGCCCAAAGACCTGCCTCCAAGTAGGCGTGACACACTAACCTAGATCTGGAGTCCTGTGGTAGAATCAGGGCCACCAACCAGTCAGCTCAGACGGAGCAAGGGCGAAGAGGCCAGAACCACAAAGAGGGCAATAACACAGAGCTGGGGCCTTCTCAGGCCTGGTCCTGACATGGCAGAGCCTCACAAGTAATTTCGGTCACTGCAGGCTCGAAGGCGGCTTTGAGACGTTCGCTTTGCCGAGTGCAGGGAGGAATGAACAAAAGAAGGGCGCTGTTCAAGCAAGTGGACTCATCAGCACCCTTGAAAACCCAAGTCACTGAATCGATCAAGTGAGTTTAATCCTGATAAAGCACTGTTCAAATAAAATCAGCAAAGACTTTCTTCAAATAGTACTGGGAATCAGAAGCAGATTCTGGTAAAATGCGTATGTTAAGGCCTAGAGCAACCACAAAGAATATACTTCCAAAATGGAGTGAAAAAAATCATTAAAGGAATTAAAATGGTATAGTAGAAAATATGCACTTAATGCAAAAGAAAGCAGTAAAGGAGGAAGGGGGTGGGGAAAGATAGGAGACGGAAAGCAAAAAGGAAGATGACCGATATAAATCCAACTGGATCAATAATGCCGTTAAATGTAAATGGATTAAACAATCCAATGAAAAGACAGACTGCCAGACTGGAGGAAACTAATTACATGCTATCTATAGGAGACATTCTTTAGACTGAAAGATGTAGGCCCTGGCCAGGTAGCTCAGTTCGTTGGAGTGTTTTCCCAGCGTGCCAAGGTGGCAGGTTCAATCTCCAGACAGGGTACATGGAAGAATCAACCAATGAATGCATAAATAAGTGGAATAACAAATCAATGTTTCCCTCTATTTCTCTCTCTCTCTCTTCCTCTTGCTCTAAAAAAAATCAGTAATACAAAGTAAAATAGATTGAAAGATATAAATAGGCTGAAAATGAAAGAACAGGAAAAGGTATAACATGCAAACAACAAACATAAGAAAGCTGGACTGGTTGTAACACTTGAACACAAAAGTGCTAGTGAAGACAAAACAGACATTAAACAATAATGAAAGGGCCGACCCATCAGGAAAATACATAACAACTACAAACATATATGCGCCTAGTAACAAAGGTCTAAACACACGAAGCAAAAAGTGGCAAATGAAGGAAAAAATAGACAATTAAAAAATAAGAGTTAGAGATAACTATACTCCAATTTCAACAATGGACAGAACAACTAGGCAGAAGATCAACAAAAAAAGACTTGAACAGCGCTATAGTCCAAAAGACTTCTACAGAAAACCCCACCTAACAAAAGTTATACTTTCTTCTCAGTACATATGGAACCTTCTCCAGAATGAATCACATTTTGAGCTATAAAACAACTCTCACTGCATGAAAAGGAATTAAAATCACACAAAAGTAGGTTCTCTGACTACAACGGAAATCAGAAATCAGTAACAGAAAGATGCTCTTTCTGAAAGACAAAATTTGGAAATTCAAAAATATGTGGAAATTAAACAACAAACTCCTAAACAACCAAATTCAAAATGAAATCAAAATAAGGAGGACACAACAAACCAGAACTTACAGGAGCAGCTACAGCAGTAATTAAAGGGAAATTTATAGCTGCCTGCATTTAGAAAAGAAGGTCTCAATTAAATACTTCATACTTCTACCTTAAGACACTGGAAGAAAAAGGCAAACTGAACCTAAAGCCAAAAAATAAATAAATAATAAAGATTAGAGCTGAAATTAAAATAGAGGAAATCAACTAAACCAAAAGTCGGTTCTTTGAAAAGATCAATAAAATTGACAAACCTTCAGGTAGCGTGATCGAGAAAAAAAAGAGAAGACTCAAACTGCAAAATCAGGAGTGCAAGGTGGGGCTTAATACTACTGCCCACGTTACATAAACAAAAAGGACCATAAAATAATGTTGACGTGGACACTTCTGAGCAGTAAAAGGGAATAAACTGTTGGTAAAATACAGCGGGGATGGATCTCAAAGGAGAAAAGCCACTCCCCCAAGGTCACACATGATGTAGGGTCCCTAACATCCTCAAAATGATTAGATCATAGAGATAGGAACAAACAAGTTGTTGCCGGAGGCTGGAGGTGGGAAGTGGGGGTGACTTTAAAGGGGAGGGAGGGTGAAGGACTTTGTTTGTGTCGAAGGCACAGTTCTGTATTTTGATTGTGATGGTAGTTACACAAATCTGTGCGGGGGATAAGATGCCACAAAAGACATACAAAAAAAAGGAGTGTGTGATAAAAATGGAGAAACCTCAGAGAGGCTGCAACACATGGTGGCCAAGTCAATTTCCTAGTTCTGACAGTGGACGGTGGGGATGAAGTGGAGGGTCCGGAGACTGAAACCAGCTGTTCCAACCCGGGAGTCAAAATTGATTCCTCTTCCCCTCACATCCAGTCTAGTCATGAAGCCTAGCAGGTCTGCTGCCTCCAAACTCCACCCCAAGTCCAGCCCCCCTCACCCTCCTTCTGAGCCATGGTCATGGGGTCACAACTGTCCTGGATGACAGCTGGAGTTTCCTCCCTGCTTTTACTCCTGACAGCCACCAGAGCAGTCTTTTGAAACATAAATCACTGACATCATCGCCAGTTCCCAAGGCTTCCCCCTGCCTCACTACAGCCTAAGTGCAGGATCTACTCAGTCTGGCCTCTGTGAGCCCCAGGGCCTACTGCTCCCTCCTGCCAGCTCATCACACTTCAGCCACACCAGCCTCCTTCTCCTCCTCAAACATGCCAAGCTCATTTCTACCTCAGGACCTTTGCACCTGTTGTTTGTTCTTCCCCATGGAGTTCCATGTCTCAGATCTTCTCATGGCTAGCACCTTCAAGTCATTCACATCTCTGCCCAAGTGTCACCTGGGAGAGGCCTTCACTGTCCACCCAGTCTAAAGAAGCATCACTCCTGAAGTTCTGCAATCAAATCTCTCTCTCATCTTCATCATACAGTGGCCATTGTTTATTGCTGGCTACTTGGCACCTAGCTTGGCACAGTAAACATGAAGACATCTAACAACAGGCTCCCGAGCCATCGGGGGTGTGGTACACCTCTGTCTTCTGTGTCGTTGGGGCTGGTGGAGTCAGCCAGCTATAACAATGCCACTGAAGCTTCTACTTGGCAGCAGGGGTTACAGCTCTCATGCCGAGCACTTACGAATATCCGTGCTCCGTTCACCTCGCGAGCCATTATCTGGCGAGGAAATTACACAAGGACACCAGGGCCCGAGGTACCTGTGCTGTTCTCCCCCAGTCAGTGGCAATGACAGAATTTGGAAACTCAGGTCCTATTGTGAGCTCTGGCTCCATACTTCAAACCTAATGCTGCTTCATTATGAGGCCCAGGAGGCCCCTTGGAAGCCACAGAGATGCTGGTCCCCCTAAAAGTCCCCTGGCCTTCCTGAGTGTCTGGGCTGCTACGGGTTCCTATACCTAGAGGGTGCTACAGGACCCCAGGACAGCCCTCCTTTCCAGGGAAGACTTTACGAAGTTCCACAGCCCTTACTGCTTCCCCATCAGCCTCACTGGCACCTCGGCGTGCAGTATCAGCATTTCGGGGACCAATCAGAGTTGAACAGGCCCTCTCTAAGCCAGTCAAGTCACTGTGGGGCTGCTCCAAGGCAAAGAACTGAGGGTTCTGGCAGTTTTCTGAGACACCCACTCTTGCCAGGCCTCCTTCAGCCCCAACTCAAATTCACCCCAGAGCCCAGCCCAGGCTCAGCGCCAGACCACTGACCTGGTGAAGAACGTTCTCGGCTGACACTACAGGCAGAAGAAGGGGAGTGTGGTGCTCAACCAGGCCAGTTACGCATGCACACTCACCTCTCACCTGCGCAGTGCACAGGGAGTCAAGGTCATTGAGCAATGCTTGCCCTCCCACTCTTGTCTGATCCTGACCACACTAAGGTCCCAGCATTCCCAGACAGGACCCCCTGCCTGTTGGTCACAGGGCCACATCACAGGCCCCACAAGGCGTCCTTGCCTCCTCAATGACACATCAGCTTCTCAGGGGGGAAAAAAAAACATACTGTCACTCCCAAACCAACCAGTGGACCCCAAGACCACAAAGAGGGGCCCGCATAAATTCCATATTGATTGCATACACACATCAGAAGCTTGCTAGGGACTACAGGTGGCCTGTATTGTTTTGCTTTTGCCTTGCTATAACTGCTGATTTTCATATCGTGAAGATAATTTTATAATGAAGATCTCTCTAGGAGTCTCATTAGGGGAATAGCCACTGTGACTTGGCTGCTCACAAAATTTTCAGGACTTCTTTTGGCAAAATGGCCAAATTAATGAATCCAGGAGACCTGGGACTTCAGACAACAGGGGCAAGAACACTGAAGCGGCATCTCCAGGTATCTGGTCTCATGGTGGCCACGCCTAGGACACCTGAACCCAAGCGGGGACGGCTGAAGGACACGAAACCTAACCCAGTCCTCTCACTGCCAGGAGTCAGTCTGCAAGGCCACAGTCCCACCCCAGCCCTCACACGTGTGGGTCTGGGGCACCATTCACCCCAGGACCACAGCGCTCTGGGCTGGTGGCTCCACAGCAAACCCTAAGTTCCCTGGAGGAAAAAGCCTGAGGAGGCATGCCAAACAGGCCGCAGGGCTGAGTTCCAGTGCGGCCGGCTCCGGTCCAGCCTCCCCCAGGAATACCACCCAGCTTCCTGGTCCATAACATCCTGTAATACCCCCTACCTGCCCCATTAAAATAAAGAAACTCCAGAAGAAAAACCAACTTATTTTCAAGATGGCTTCTAATAACCTCAATTGTTCCTTAACTTCCTTCCCAGCAGAAATACGGAACAGCAGCACTGAAAACCATGGGCTGTTCTGGAATGGAAAGGGATTTTAGAAGCTTCTATTGCAACACCTTGATTCACAGTCAAAGAAAGAACAGAAACCCAGAGAAAAGTCATCTACCGAAGGCTGCCTCTGGGCCAGGTGTGCTCCGAATCAGGACGCTCTCGGTGGGGGGCCATCCTGAGCACTGCGGGAGGTTAGCAGCATTCCTGACACCCACCCACTAGATGCCAGGAGCACTTCCTGTGTGACCACCACAGCTGTCCCCAGACAATGCCCAATGTCCCCTGGGGGCAGAACCGATGGGAACTACTTCCCTAAGGGATTTTCACGTGTTAACTCAGTTAATCTCATACTTAAAGCAGAAACCTCCACTGTCATCCCCATTTTAGGATAAGGACACAGACTCAGCAGAGGCAGCAGCTGAACCCAGGCAGGCCCAGCGTACGAGTAGCAGCCTCTAGCTGCCAACCCCACTTGGCCATCCCACCTCGAGGCCTCAGGCCATTTAAAACTGTCTGCAACCCTGACCAGTGTGGCTCACTTGGTTGGGCATTGTCTCACAAAGCGAAAGGATGCCAGTTCAATTCCTGGTCAGGGCACAAACAAGAAGCAAACAATGAATGCATAAATGGGTGGAGCAATGGATCAATGTTTCTCTTTCTCTCTCCTCTCTCTCAGAAAAAAACAAAAAAACAAAAACAACATATCTGCAGCTGTGGGATGTTATTTCCAAACTATGCTTGTACACGAGTCTCCCCTGGGCTTTCCTATGGCCAAAGCAGCATTCCAAGTTCCCCCAATTCCCTTCATGGAAACATGTCAAGTCCCAAGTTCACAGTCCCCAGTATGGCCAGCATCCATGCCACAGACACATTGCCATGGGCTAGGCCATTCAGGACCCTCTGCCCTCACTTCCAGGACAAGATTTCAAGCTCTCATCAAAGATGGGAGGCTGCATGCAAGGCACCACAGGAAGGTCTGGGCCACGGCCATGGCCACCCGACCACCCTCTGTGGACTGGCCATCTGGCCCATCCTAGAGTGGCTCGGCCAGAGTCTCAAGAGCAGGGCTTTCTGCTTGTTCCCCATTCTGCACAGCACCCCCAACACAAGCCCTCCAGGAGTCAGCCCCTGCCCTCCCTGAGGTCATCTGCACTGTCCAAGCAGACCCATACCTCCTCCTCCACGCACCAGCTTATTCCCACCTCCTCCATGAAAGCCTCAGGGCAGGCCTCCCTAGCACCCCCTTCCAAGGGGTCTCCTGCAGCTACACTCTGCTACGGTGGGTCTCCACCTCCTCACTCACCCCTCACATGGCTGTAGCTGGTTTGCACTGGGTCTGTCTCGTCTCCCCAGCTAGAGGCTCACAGATCCAGATGCTCGGACGGGCTGGGAAGGGGCCAGCCTCCATGAAATGCCAGGCACTCCCATTTACAGCATCCACGCCCCCATCACAACACTCAGTTCATCCGGAGACAGAAGTCTTCCCAAGGACCAGCCTGTGGAGGCCCCCCACAGCAGTGCTGAGTGTGACATACACCAGGAGGTCAAGTGTGAAAGAGACAAAGGACATCAGACTGTGAAATACACCAGGATGTCCAGTGTTAAATACACCAAGATGTCAAGCGTGAAATACAAGTTTTATATTGATTACATGTTGAAACAATGGTATTTTGGATATTTGGGTTCAATAAAATACATTATTCAAATTAATTTTACTTGTTTTCACCTTTCCACGTGGCCACTAGTAAGTTTTAAATGACATACGGGAGCTGCCTGTGTCAACAGTGGGCAGCGCTGCCTCAGCCACCAGTTTATACTTGTGCCTGCGTCTTCTCCTGTTTCTGTTGGTCCAGCTTGCACAGGTAGGTCTGTGGTCTGGAGTTAGTGTTTGCATACAGCTGGAGGGAGGGGTCCAACTTGGACATTTGGCACTTCCTGTTCATGCACATACCCCATGGCATCTTCCCAGTGCCACAAGCAGCTCCCTGGCACTCAGAACACCGCAGGTCACCTGTACCCTCTGCCAGGAGTGTGAGTCACACACACACCTCTTCCCCATAGGAAAACACCAGCAAAGCAGGTGGGACAAATCACCTGGCTCCGTGAGGGCACTGACCTTGGAGGGAAGGACGTACCTGCCTATCCAGGGAGCTCACATACCAGGGCAGGAGCCACAGTCCACCCGCAGAAATGCTCAGTAGCTGGTGGGTTTCATGGGGGCTCTGTGGGGGCCACGGGAGTGCTCAGAACCAGGCGGCTGCTTTCTTCTAAGAGAGAATTCACAACCTCATCAGAGCCAAGATCAAACAGACCGGGAAAGAGAAGTGGCCCTGGAGAGGCAGCTCACTCTCAAACCTGCCTGCCAGACACAAGTTGGGGAGGGGACTGAGGGGGACTGGGAAAGGAGGGTCTGCCTCTGAGCCACACAGAGCTCTCAGGGAGGCCCACTGAGGGCTCAGACTGTGCATGGCCAATCAGGCCAGGAGGAGTGACAGCAGCACCAGGGCAGGCAGGAACCAGGACGCCCCTTCTGACCCTGGCCACGGTGGATGCTGGGGTAGGGAGGCCCCAGTGCTGCCTACCGGGAGAACCTACTGGACACAGCAAACAATCCAGAGTGACAGGACTGGGGTAACGTGGAGTGGATACACAAGAGGCCCAGTGGCTGCACTAAGAGGTCCCTCAGGGGACCCTGCCCTCCAGCTTGGGCTGGAGGAAGAGGAGGGCAGAGAGGTGAGGACTCACATCTGAACACTGGAGTCCATTACCTGCATGTACAAAGGGCAGCCTGGGCGCCTCCTGCAGGTGAGCTGCGGCATCATGCCTGACATTCCAGACTTCCCTTCCCCTGGAAGCCCACCCCCAAATCTATAACCCATATGCCACAGGCTCCCTGATTCCTACCTCCCCCTGCTGACCGCTCCCTGCCTCAGTCCCCAAGATGTAATCCCACAAAGGTTTTCTGTGCTGCCTCTGCCCAGTGGGTAGACGGGGTGAGCAGTCTGCACACCCCAGCCCTGGAATGTTAAGACCTCTGAGACAGTTTGGGGAAAGAGAGGGTAGAAAAAAGGCTATAAAAAGGAGCGAAGCTCTGACACCCACTACATTGTGGATGGACCGCGAACACATGCTGCTCAGTGAGAGGAGCCAGACACAGAAGGCCTCATAGTGTGTGATTCTGTGTATGTGACGTGCCCAGAACAGGCACATCCACAGAGACAGGAAGTAGGTTAGTGGTTGCCAGGGACTTGGGGGGGGAGGTGGGAGTGATAGTTTAATAGATAAGGGGTTTCCTTTTGGAGTGATGAAAATATTCTGAAATTAGATGGTGATGATGGTTTCACAACTCTGTAAATGTTCTAAGAACCACTGCATTGTCCACTTTTAAAAAATGAGAAGTCTGGACAACACACCAGAGCCAATCTTCGGGCAGCTGTCACATGGGTCTCCCTGGTGACTGCAATGACTCTGCTCTACCTCATCAACCAGACTCTAAGCTCCTTGAGGGCAGATCTGCTGCCCCGGCTCCCCCTCAGAGCCTGGCGCTGGTGGAGGAGGGGCCCAGAGACACCCAAGAGACAGGTGGGCCTCCTCCAGCTTCCTCTGCCTCCTCTATGGTCTGCCACATGGGTCTCCCAGGTCACAGTCTCCAGCGTCCCCTCCAAATGCCCCTTTTCCTCCACACACCAGCTCGCCATTACCCGTGATGACAAGACTCAGCTCAAATGGCAACTCTCCTGTTGCCTCCCTGGTCACCACCTGAGCCATAAGAGCTGCCCCAGCCCTGCGCTTCCACAGGCTTGATTTCCATCTATCTTCGCAACTCTGCTCTGCGCCTTCCCCCCAGGTCCCCACCTTTCCCTCTGTTTTCCCTAGTCTTGCTCCATCCACGGCCCCACAACCCCTCTGGGCAGGAGATGCCATTCATCTGACCATCACAAACACCTGGCCACACGCACAAAGGCTCAACAACCGTCACACTCAACTATACAATGGCAGACACCCACGCCCAGACCAAAGGCTTTGGGGACATGTCCCATAGCTGTGTGTCAATTGCAATGTCATGGCACAGCCAGAATCACAAAAATAAGCCATTGATCCCCAGAACCCTGCATGAAAGGCCTTCTTCCATTCTCAATTGTCTATCTTCACCTTGAGGTTGAAGGATGACATGGCTTGGGAGTTTGCAAAGGCCAAGTGACATGTCACTGAGGCCACCCTGCCTGAGGTCACTGCAAAGGTCAGCCTGAACCTGACCACACCCACTTGCTTTAGCCCTGTTAATGGGCTATGAGCTTTATCTGTCCATCTAACAACCTGTCCCTCCTTCCACGAGGTCCAGTGAGAGCGCTAGACATGCAGAGGAGCCAGTTCCTCAATGAACCATACTGCTCATCAGCTCAGACTGGGGCTCTGCTTTGCCTTTGGTGCAGGAAGGACAAGAAGAGGCCCAAACAGCCAAGAGCATTCTGTGGCTTCTACCTGCTGTAGCCCAGGAAGGCAGTGAAATGAGATGCCTTCTCTTTCAAAAAGGTGTCAGAGAATTAGCTTTCTTTACCAACTTCTTACTCTTCCTCAGGGGAATAGAGCTGGAATAAAGCAATAAATTAAGAGTTTAAATTCCAGGGGCTTTACTCACGTGCCAACTAGAGATGGAAGGATTCTCTCTCTCGACTGACTCGTGGCCAAGATAATCAGATCCATGCAGCTACTGACCTAAGATAGGAAGCCTACTCTACCTAGGGTCAACCCTTTCTGACAGATGGAATTTTAAAAAGAGAACAGGGAAACAGTGGGAATGTGAAGGGGCCAGCCACAATATTATGCAATCTCCCAGCCAGCAGCCCAGCTGGGGTCCCCCACACATACTGTGGAGCTAAGCCAAGTTATCCCCTGCATTGACTCAAAGTACCCGGCTAGCAGACCTGGAGCTGTCCCAGTAGAGACAGGACGCTGAGCATGCTGGGGTCCCAAGTTTCGGCTGAGCGCACAGCCTGGTTCCACCCAGCTTGTCTGCAGATCCCCAGCATGCTCCTGTTTTCGGGCTGTCACTGTGCCTGCTACAGGCTTCAGGCTGGCTCTTGCTCAAAGGAGGCCTCCTGATCCGTCCTCTCACTTCTTGTGCACAAAGAACAGTTCCGGATCCACTGCCAGCTCATTTTACATGAATCATTTCTCTCCACGTTCTCTCCCCCGAGACTGGAGGCAGCGGCCATGAAACCATGAAGGCAGGCCCACCTCCACCCCTACCTGCCCAGAGGGCAAGCGGCGTTTGGGTCCAGATGCAAACACAGAAGGGAAGTGGGTGCTGGGGACAAATAATGAGTGCCCACCCCTTCAGCTTGCCGTATGAGGTCGCCTGAGAACCCGAACTGCCATCACTGGTGCCGGCCAATGGAACCGAACACTACACTGGTTATTGTTCTGTTCTGTGCCTGGAGACCCATTCCGTGCCGTGGCCCCCAGTGCCGAGTGTTCTGATTGTTATTCTTTGTCCACTGAACAAACACACTCACGGCCTCTACCCCAGAGAGTCACAGCCCAAAAGGCACAGCTTACACATGGGGCAAAGACAGCTTAATGCAAACTTTTCATCAACCCCCTTGTGTCCACTGGAACCACCGACAAGAAAAAAGGGGAGGGAAGGGAGAGCTGGCGATGGAGAGGCAGAGGAAGACCAAGACTAGCCAAAAAATAAAAATAAAAAATAAAGACTGGTAACTTTGTTAAGCCAAGTTCTGAGTAGCCCTCTCCAGGTTGTTTATTGCAATCAACTAAAGAAGGCATAACCGTAAATGAACGGTGCGCCTCCCTGACAAGTCAGAACACTCCCAGGACTGTACCAAACCTGAGATGCTAAAGATCTGCTTGACTCAAAAACCGCTCATCAGCCAGTCTTGGCTCCCAAAAGTCGAGGTAGAGCAGTGAGGCCAAGGAAGTAGGGGCAGCACCATCACGTCACGAGCAGCACGGCCATCCCACAGCCACCTCATTGTCCACTAACCTCGCAAAGCTCAAATGTCGCACCCACAAAACCTACTTCGTCATGAATATTCCACGCAAAAAAGCACCTCCTGGGACTACATTCACCCCTTCTGCCGGGAACATGGGTATTGGTAAAGCAGATGAGTCGGATGCTTACAAAACCGAATGATTGGGAAACTGTCTTCCTTTTAAACCCTCAGCTTCTGCCAAGCCAAAACAAACTCTTTAAGGCCGGGTATACCCCTTACTGATCTTCTGATGGGGTGCAATGCAAAAAACTGAGGCATCGCAAACAGCAAAGTTTTTGACCATTTGCATCAACACTTTCTTTTTTCTCCTTTATTATGAAGGTTTTTTGGGGTAGATGAAATCATAACATTTTCTTACATCTGAACTTTTAATTCCCCTTGAAACAACCCACAGCCCATTTTTAAAAGTACGGATTATGTCTCTAACTGCTTTGACATAAGAGCCTTGGCCGGGTATCTCAGTTGGTTGGAGCATCGTCCCAATATGCCAGGGTTGTGGGTTCAGTCCCTAGTCAGGGCACATTACAAGAGTCAACTAATGAATGCATAAGAAAGGGGAACAACAAATTTGATGTTTCTCTCTCTCTCCCCACCGCCGACCTCAGTCTCTCTAAAGAGCAATTTAAAAAATGTTTTGAAGTAAGAAAGATGGGCATTCATTCATGGAACACACAAATGTTTACTGAACATTCACTGTGTGGCAGGAACTGCCCTAGGTGCTGGGAAGACATGCAACATCCAAGACAGACATCATTTCCATAGCATGGACTTCACATCCTCACAAACTGTGACAGTGAGTCAAACCCAGCCTATTGCCTGTTTTTGTACAGCCTGCAAGCTAAGAATGGTTTTGATGGTTTTTTTTGTTTGTTTTTTAAAGATTTTATTTCTTTATTTCCAGACAGAGGGGAAGGGAGGGAGACAGAGAGGGAGAGAAACATCAATGTGAGGTTGCCTCTCACATGGCCCCCACCGGGGACCTGGCCCGCAACCCAGGCACGTGCCCCGACCGGGAACCGAACCGGGAACCCCGGCTCCCAGCCCACACCCAATCCACTGAGCCACACCGGCCAGGGCGGTTTTGATGTTTTTAATGGTTGGGTGGGGGGGAATCAAAGAAAAATAGTTCATGACATGTGAAAAGTATATGAAATTCACATTTCTGTGTCCATAAGTAAAGTTTCATTGGAACACAGACACATCCACTCATCTCTGTACATTTTTTTTGGTTTTAAAAAAGATTTTATTTATTTATTTTTAGACCAAGGGAAAAGGAAGGAGAAAGAGAGAGAGAAACATTAATGTGTGGTTGCCTCTCCTGCGCCCCCTACTGGGGACCTGGCCCGCAACCCAGGCATGGGCCCTGACTGGGAATCGAACTGGCTACCCTTTGGTTCATAGCCCGTGCTCAATCCACTAAGCTACACCAACCAGGGCTTCATTTCTGTGCTTTTGTGCTACAATGGCAGAGTGTTATAGTCGGAACAGAAGCCACCTCACCTGCAAAGATGAAAATACTCTCTGATCCTTTACAAAAAAAGGTTCCCCTCATGAATGAGACAGACAACAAATACATAAACAGATTAATATGCAGTTCTGGTACTACTGAACGCAAAGAAGAAAAGGCAGAGTAGGAGACGGGGTGGTTGGAAGGGTGAATTTAGGCCGTGTCGTCAGGAATGGCCTGTGAGCAGAGACCTAAAAGATAAAGAGCCAGCCAAGTAAAATGTGAGAGAACAGTATTTTGGCAGAAGCAGCAGGAAGTGCAAAAGCCCTGAGGCAGGGAAGAGTAGGCAGGTTGGCTGGTTAGACTGAAGGCATGCAGACACAGGAAGAGACAGTGGTAGGACAGTGAGAGAGCAGAGGGCCACAGAGCAAAGAGCAGGGAGGTTATGGGAAGGGGTCTGAAATTTTTTTCAAGGACAAGAGGAGCCACTGGAGGTTTCTGAGCAGAGGGAAGGCTATTTTTAAAGTTTTTAAGCTCCTTGAGTGAGCAGGAGTGAAAAAAGACAGAATCAGGACATCTTATCTAGCCAACAAGATGTTCCCAGCATGGCCAAGTCAAAGCAGGGAACAGACTCAGAAACCAACTTATCTACAACAAAATCAATTCATTGATCCACTCAGGCCTCAGTAATTGAAGAGATAACAAACTTTTTTAAAACCATCATAGCCAAATTCATCTTATTGTGTCAAAGTATCCGCAACTAGTACACTGACAGTCCAATGACTTCACAGACACACCGTTCAGGAAAAAAGATTAACGAAGTGAGTTACCTTCAAGTCCAGAACAACTGTTAGGCAGACTGAAGGGGTAAGGTGGCAAGAAGGGTGTGACAACCTAGGCAGGGGACCCGTGGGTTCCCAGAAGCCAAGAACAGTTGGGGAAACTGTTCCATGGACAGGGTCATTGACAGGTGGCAAGACTCAGGTGGCATGGGTATGTCTGCAAACTTCTCTCCCGGGGGGTAGAGGAATGAAAGATGCAGGCTGGGAAGGGTGGGGAAAAGTCAGAGTGACAGTCAGGAAGAACCTGGACAGCCAGGCCCAAGAGTATGGGCTGGACACAATTTGCAAATACAATGCAAGCTTCTCCCTATTAAGGATTGGAAGGAAGGAAGGGGAAAAAGGGAACTAGAACTTGAGATACATCAGGGACATGGCCCAATACCAAGCTGCTACAGTGTTAAAGGTTTAAGTGAAAGGATCTCACTTGTGGGTGACTATACTCTTCATGAGACACCGGGCAATGTCTGGGACAATGCAGTTGTGGGTTGGGGCCAGGGATGCTGCTCAACACAGTGCCCAGGTCAGCCCCCCGCTGAGAACAATCCAGCCTCAGTGTGGCCCGGGCAGAGGGGTAGACCAGGGCAGAGCCAGACAGCACCCCAGCAATCGTATACCGGCTCAGGGTTCACAGCTCCCTGGCAAAGCACTTCAGAGCCTTTCATCCCCTTTGATCCTCACAATTACTGGGGCTGAGTTCTCCTTATACCCACATTACAGATGAGGAAAGTGAGGCCCCGAGACATGAAGTGACCTGCCACAGAGAAGTGATTTGAACGCAGGTCTTAAGACTCAGAAGCCTATGTGGGGGGTGAAGAGGAGGACAGGAAGCCAAGAGCACCGCCAAGAACAGCAGGTCAGAATGGAGTCCAGGTTCAGGCCCTGTCCTCTTCTGTCTGGCATCTTCAGCCAGAAGCAGAGGCACCGGGGGTGGGGGAGGGCAGGTAAGAGCTGTGGCCCTGGAAGAGCAGCCCAGGAACCCCAGTAAGGTGCGGCGGTGACCCAGCATGTATACAGAACCCTCACAGTCCTGCCATCTGCCCACAGTTCATTTACTCTCCACATCCCAACCACACTTGGGAAGGTTAATGACTGCCCCATTTTGTTAAGAAAGTGATTGGTCCAAGGTCACACAGCTCTAAACCCTGCACTGAGACTCTGAATCCAGATCCCGGGAAGCAAGCCAATCAGAAATGCTCATTTTCCCACCCCATGGTCCCCTCCTCCATCCATCATCACATATCACCTCATCCTTCCTGCTCCATGAGCCAGCCCTCATGACACTGGGCTCCACACCATCATCATAACTGTGACCATACCCCCTCTTGCCCTCACTAGATCTGAAGCCCACTTAAAGTCAGGGGCTCCCCAAAACCTGCCTCAGCACTCAAACATCCCCAATGCCCATCCTCACAGGTGTTAGATGGAATCAAGTAACAGATGGGCTCTCCAGGGCAGAGGCTCTCCTGAGCCAGCCAGCAGAAAGGGGTGGAGCACAAGAAACCAGCGGAGGAGGAAGAGAGATGCGAGATCAAGTACAGGCAGGGTGGAGGGGGGGGAGGATCGAAGGACACAGAGGGCCCCTAACTGCCCCAGGGGCTCCTGCAGGAAGGCACAGGCACTGAGGGAGAATCTTTTCTAGGAAACAGAAAAAAAGAACAAAGGCAGGGTGGGGTCCCATCCACAATAACTTTAAGCTCTAACATTTAATGACTCCTCAGCAGCCCACTCTCCAAAGAGGCAAGGATTTAAAAATGCAAGAAAGTCAACTGTTACTAAGATCTGTACAGTATACATTTCAAGTCTCGACAACAACACACATGCACACACTCATGAGGCACCTGACTTGCAATACCCAGTGCAATACCTGGGATGGGAGCATTTGTACCACCACACCTCTACCACCCCCTCACCCTCCCCCAAGTGACCCCCCCCCAGGGGAGGGTAGTCTGACCCTCATGATGTGTCCTGCACCCTGCACGGGGAGCCGCAAAGTCTGCTAAGCATCTAATCAGAAACACAGAAAGAGGGCCGGTGAGTTTCAGAAACCCTCTACTCATATAATCACAAGTTGACTCCACGACTTTTACACTGTCCTTTGGGTTCCAAAAAACAAACTGCAAAGACAAGAGAGGCTGCCCACTGCCTTTGCAAAGGGGGCAAGGAAAGGGTGACCGGTGAGTTGACATGTGTCATAAGGAAGCTATTATTTGAGAATTAGAGGGAGTCATTAGCTCTTGCACAGAGGCAGAGGCGATAAAAGCCCACAGGAGTCATCTAATCAGCCTGTTTTAGGGGCTTTCTCCAACCTCCCAGGCAGCCAGATAAATGGCTGTTGAGGCAGGCATCCTCAAACCTTAAGACAGAGCCAGCACCCAGTGGGACCCAAAGGAGCTTGCTAAATAAATGCTGCTAACAGGAACACATGGAAAAGGGCACGCTCTTTACCTATAACAGAATCTTGGGCTCCAGTGAACAGAACTCGGGAAAACAGTTCCCCAGGTACACCTGAATTATTAAAACAAAAGGATCCTCCTCGGAAAAAACAGATGGGACACACCAAGGCGCAGTCCACGCCTCCCCCACCTCCAGGGGAAAAAAAAAAATGCCCTGCAAAACCTTCCACCTTGTCCAGGTGGACGTGCACCCTAATACCCCCGGTGCCATCGCACCCACCGAGCGCAGACCCGGGCCCTTCAATAACACACGACAGGTCTCTTTCAGAATGAATCCGTCCCCAGCTCCCCCGGGGGTGGCTTGGACAGCCCCAGGGGTTCGTTGCAGGAGCGATTCCACGATTTATTCCTACAGAGAAAGAGGGGGCTTCGAGATGGCGATGGAGCTGGGAGGGGGAGGGACTGGGGGGACGCGTCCGGAATCTGCGATGTGCATAGCAAGTGGACACATTTTTTTTTAATAAAAAATCCAGATTGCATGCTTATTTTAGGGGGGCTCACGGAGATGAGAGGTAAGTTTGGAAGCCGCGATGGCACTGCAGGATGACTCGGGAGGGGAGTGGAATGCAATGATGGATATTTCGGGGGGCGCCCCTGGGAAGCGCCCAGTTAACCCCACCGTGCCCAAAGGGCCGGAAATGCAGGAGGGTTCCACCCAGGGCCTGGGCTCTCTCTATTATAACTATTATTTTTTTAATTATTAGGATTGTTGTGAATAATAGAAGGGCCCAGCCGAACAGGGCCGGGCCGGGCCACCCACGCTGTCATCTTTTGTGCGGGGCCGGCGGAGACGCCCCGGCCCAGCCCCCGCGCGCCCCAAGCCCAGGCAGGGCGCCCCCGCCTCCCGCCCCTGGCCCCGCCATTGTCCGGCCGCACCGCCCCCGCCCGAGGCCCAGCAGGCGCCCCGGGCCAGGCAGTTAACGCCCCCAACCTCCTCGCGGGCCGGGACAAAGCGCGGCGACCGCGGCCAGAGCAGGCCTCACCCGAGGCCTGGGCCTCGAGTCCCGGGCGCCCGCCCGCCCGCAGCCCCCGGCGTGGCGCGGGGGCGGCCGCGGCGGCGAGGCCCGCGCTCGGATGCGGCGGTCACCTCCCGCGGGCTCACCTGAGGCGGCGCGCGCGGCCCGATCCGGAGCTGCGGCGCGCGTTCCCCCGCCCTCAGCGTCGCACCCCCAGGTACCGCTCGGGCCGGGCCCCGCTCGGTTGCTGGCGGCCGAGCCCTCCGCGAACGCCCCGGGCGGGGCTTATGAGGACGCGCGCCAGCCCCGCCCCGACTTCCATTGGCCCCTGAGCCCACGCCCGCGCGTCCATTGGCTGCGGCTGACAGCTCCGCCCCTCCCCTCCGCCAGGCCGATCAACACCGCACGGTCCGCCTCCCGCGAGCTTCGATTGGGCGGGTGCAGGCGCCGGGTTCACCTCCCTATTGGCCGACAGGCGAGGACACGCCGGCGCCTATCCCACGTGCCCGCTGACCGGCTTCGTTCTTATAGGAAGCGGCGCACGCCAGCCAAGGCGGTCGCGACCAACCGGACGGTGGCTGAACCTTGGCTCGACAAGGACGCCTCAGGGATCGCAGGGAAAAAGTGGGTATTGGCTTGCGTGGTCAGCCCGAGGCGCGGGCTGGCTGAAGTGGGTGCCAATCACGGTTCGGGCCCCGCCCTTGTTATCAGGCGGCAGCTGAGTACGTGATACCCTGCACAACCTCAGCACCCTGTCAGGGAGGCGCAACGATGGGGTTCGAGACCCGTACCCGGAATATGGGCGGAGTTCCTCAGTTCGCAAAATCCCGAGTTAGGAAGCATAGCCCCAACGCATCCCATTTTGCAAAGTTAGAGAACTGAGAACAGCAGAAATAAAAAGTCAAGTAACAAACGCTCTCCCCCACCAAAATTAATCAAGTTCATTTCCATCACAATCAACACACCTTTGCGAAGGAGGCAAAGTCTTCCGGATTAAGTTAGGTGCCTTCCCTCGAGTCCCTAAAACGTAAGGGAGGCGAGAAGTTGGGTGTTACCTGACCAAGGTGCAAAGCTCAGCTGGCTCCAAGCCTTGCCGTAAGTGGCCTCCAGCGAATGACTTCGCTGGGCCTCAATTTTCTACTGTGAAGTGGACAATATGGTTACACACACACACCTTTGTATGCTCCAATTCCTGTGAATGTTGCCAGAATTAAGTGGGAGGAAGCACGGAAAAGATTTGACCATGTGGCTTTGCTTAAACATTTAATTGAGGTTTGCTATTACGATCATTATTCATTGCTATCTGAAAGGTGTGGGCATGTCCCCATTTCGCAGGGAGCAGTATAAACCCGACAGTTAGACGTTTTCTAGTAACATTTTCAGTGCATCTACACTATCCCTGGAGGTCATGTACCCTGAGGAAAGGTTTCAGAACTTGCACGTTCAAGGATGCTTGCTGTAATACTGTGTACAATTGTTTCCGGTGTTTGTTCACCATTGTTTCATGTTTTGTTCTAAATATCCATCCCTGCGGGATAAGTAACTTGTGGCACAGGGTACTCTGGAATATTAACTATGTAGCAATGAAAAAGTAGGTAGAACTACATGTACTGTGGTGGGATGATCCCCTACAGACATTGCAGAGCAGCTGAAAGATCCAGGATTTTGTATCCAATGTAAGAAAAAATAAAAGGTACAGAAACCAATGTCATGTGGCTTCTAAGGACACATACCTTCGTCAACACACAGAAAAAGGCCACCCTTAAACTGCAAGAACTAAATCTTTTCAGGAACAGAAGAAATCCATGTTGGTAAAATTGGTAAGGACTTGCTCTGGCTGGTGTAGCTCAGTGGATTGAGCGCAGGCTGGGAACCAAGTGGTCCCAGTTTGATTCCCAGTCAGGGCACATGCCTGGGTTGCGGGCCAGGTCCCTGTGAAGGCCATGTGAGAGGCAACCATACATTGCTGTTTCTCTCCCTCTCTTTCTCCCTCCCTTCCCCTCTCTCTAAAAATAAATAAAAATAAAATCTTTAAAAAAAATTGGTAAGGACTTGGATCTGTCCTGGGGTGTTTTTAATCCTCAAGGGATATTCATACAGTCCTCATGTAGTTAAAATTTAACTTAAAAAATAGGAAATATAACTGCCCCCAAAGACCTCCCTAACCAGTGGGAAAGACAGAAATGGAAATTGATCGTGGTGTCAAAAATGCAATGAAGAATTTCACACACACACAAGCCTTTTTTTTTTCTGCTTCCAAGTTTATCATATTAGACAGTTAATTATAGGCGTTTGGATTTCAGACTATGAAATTTTAATTTCTTATTGGGGCAACTAAATAGGTTGTCAACTTTCTTATTTTACTTAGACTTTTTTTCCTACGAATTTTTGTTTGAAAGTTTTCATAAAATGTTAGGGGAAAAAACTATAATCACCATCATATAAAAAAGTGTCAGATGCAAAGTAGGAAAGACACACTCCCAGAATTTTCAAATGGGCAAATTAGTTTGGGGAAAACATCTAATTGTCCTTGTTTTCTCTATGTCTTTGCAGACTGATGCAAATCTCATAATTGGGGACTTCTCCCTAAACTAGGCCAGGAGGTGCTCTGGTACTTGATGGGCCTTCCAAAATCCTGGGGCCTGAACTTTTTTTTTTACATACCTGGTCTTCACCCTCCCAAATAGGCAAGGTGTGGAGCCACAAAATAAACTTGACACAGACTTCCCTCCCACTCCCAGGTGTCTGATGCATTAAAAAAGAAGAGAGATGGATGGATACGTCATTTCACTGCAAACGTATGTTGCTAGACACGTGTAGCGTGTTTCCCATTTATAAGCACAGACACAAATATGCAAACACCAGACCACACGCACATGTTCGTTTACTAAGGTGCTAGATAAAGTGGCTACTTGATAAATGAACTGAAAACAATACAAAACTGGGCACAAGGCGGAATATACAGCACTGTGCCACTTTTGTTCTTTGAATTTACATATAGTCCTGGCTGGTGTGGCTCAGTAAATTGAACGCCAGCCTGCAAACCAAAAAACTTCTGGTCCGATTCCCAGTCAGGGCACAGGCCTGGGTTTCGGACCACGTCCCTGGTTGAGGACATGCAAGAGACAACCAATTGATGTTTCTCCCCATCCCTTCCCCTCTAAAAATAAATATTTAAAAATAAATAGATTTAAATATACATGTACCCTGTCTTTGCCATATCTTTCAGTAAGCCACTTAACCTCTCTGCCTCACCTGCAGTATGAGTGCTGTTTTGAAGTTGAATATTATAGTACCAACGCATATACATACACAAAGAAAGCCTGAAAATGGTAACCCTCTGGGTGGAAGGACTATGTATTTTGACTTCTCTATAGTCAGGTGTCAAATGTTCTAAAGGGATTGTGTATTAACTTTATAACCTGGGATGGAAGGAAAGAAGTAAGTTTTATGTTAAAAAGTCAATGAGATAGATGGATAGGGAAATGTGGACTATTCACACAGTGGATTACTCAGCCAGGAAAGGAGTGAAGCACTGTCACTATGTGGATGAACCTTGAAAACATGAGGCCACCAAAGACTAAGTATGTCACAATTCCATACAAGTGAAATGTGCAGAACAGTCAAGTCCACGGAGAGTGGGTTCACGGTTGTTGGGCCGCGGGACGGAGCAGGGTTGCTTTTGGAGGGACGAGAACCAGAGAGTGATGGTGGCCACACAATTCTGTGAATGTGCTAAAAACCACTTAACTGTACATTTTAAATGGGTGAACTTTATGGCAACATGAAGTGTATTTCCATAAAGCTATTTAAGATTTCTTTTAATCTACCAGGAAAGAAATATGCCTAATATTGTGATTATTTCTGCACAGTTTCACAAATACACTTTTTGGGGTTTTGCTATTTTTTAACAATGACATTAACTTTGAAAATGAAAGTTCACAATCTTGACAATGAACCCCTCAGTGTGGTCTGTCCCTGTGCAGGGCCCACCTGAGGACACACTGTGGATTTCCTTCCATTCCTCATTGCTGTCTTTTCTATTTTTCACATTCACGTGACATACTTTTGATATAACTTGTATACTGTACAACTCACCCATTTGAAGTGTGCATTCAATGGACTATAGTGTATCTACAGGCATGTGCCACCATCACCAGATTTAGGGTGGTTTCATCTCCTCAAAAGCCCTGCATCCTTCAGCTAACACCCTCCCCTGACCTAGCCCCGAGCATGACTATTCAGTCTCTATGGGTCCCTGTATTAGAGATTTCATGTGAGATCACATATGATCACTGACTGCCTTCTTGCACTTAGTATGTTTTCAAGGACTTCTGACACATTTTAAAGAACAAAGGGGCAGAACTTTTTTATTAAATCAGATCTGCCCATGCCACTACCTGACCATCCATAGAAGGCACAGGATAATAGGTCAATGTAAACAACAGCCTCCGCAGAATTCAGCACTAATACCTTCTCTCATCCTTGGCCTCTGACTTGCACCAGAAACAGCTTTTCAGGTCATTAGCCCCCGCACAGACAGAGTGCCCAAATTTTCCCAGGCCTGCAGACACCCCTTCTAGGGTCATTCAACTTCTCGACTGATGGTTCAGGCTGGTGACCGCTGACTCACAGCCTGTGCTGGTCTCCCAGTGGGGGACCACTGCAGCCTCGGCTTCCTCCAACATAAATAAGGACAGTAGCACCCACTTTAATAAGAATAAGTGACCACCACCACTCCAAGCTGGAACGCTAGACTTGATGCCATGGCTATAGTGTGCTGACCCCATCCATAAAGGTCAAAGCCAAACCCCTCCTGAGCAGCAGTTAGAACCACTGCCCATCACTTTGATCATCTGGGCCTCCGTTTTCTCATCTGCAAAGTGGGGATGATGCCACGTTCCTAGTCTGTCTCCTGGGGTCTTTGGGAAGAGCAGACGAAACGATAGGAACAGGAGTACCTGGTGGGCCACAGAGTGATTTGCAAACAGGAGAAGACAAAACCAAATGCATCTGTAAAAGATATTTATTCTGAGAATCTAAAATCTGGACAAGGAATATTGAACTTTTTAGTAAATGCCTACACAGGATTTTGTCATTTCTTCCTAATACATTAACAACCTAATAATAAAGAGGAAAAAAACATTTTAAACAATATTGTTCCGGTTTGTCTGCAGTTATGTGATTTAAAATATCCCTGTTCTATTGAGGTATAAGCTGCAAACTTTGGTAAAGTCTGTAAAGAAAAAAAAATTTAACAAACAATTAAAAAAACAAAACCCTAAGTTATAGATTTCTTGGTACATGTACAGTAACTACAAAAAAATTTCATTTAGAAAGTGTTTATTTTAAAAACAAATTTCCTCTTGTAACTCTCAATTGGCAAGTTGAAAATTCAATTTAAAGGAAGGACAAAACTCATCCCCACTCACCCGGTTTTGGAAAAAACTGGTTGGCTGGTCTGAGGATCTGGCTGGCATTTTCAATAATACAGTGCTAAAAAAAAGAGCCCTGTTTAGAAAGAAAGAACCAAAGGCACTTGAACATGGCTTCGTGCATCTGCTTCTGTGGCGTTCCAGTCGGACGGCATTTGGCTGCGCACCCAGCCCCATAGAGAGGACAGTCCAGAGGAGGTAGCTTCGGTGTGGCTTCAACTCTGCTCAACGGACACAGGTCCCTACTTGCAGGTCTTAACCATGGAAGCCAACTGGTACCAGATGACTTTGAGGCCAGAGTTTAAACTGGGCTAAGTGGGATTTTTTCTTTTCCCTTTCAACACTGACCTGATGGATGACAGCGGGGCCAGACCACAACTAGGGCCACTACCAGGCACCATCCTGCTGGGTTTGGGCAATAAAATGCTGTCAGGAGGTATGCTCGCTTTCAGCTTTGGGGGCCAAGCCCACACACCTAGGAAAGATTGTTCTAGGCAGTCAATGCCTTCTCACAGGAACCTTTGAGAACTTGATATCAGGAACATAAGTGGCCTTCAGGCCGAGTCATTTCTAATTCAGAAAAAAAAAAAAAAAACTGGGTGCAGAACTTCAGCAGCACTTGCAGCAAACACAAGCAGAAACGCGATGGCTTCAGAGAGCCAGGCCTCTGATACATATCATTTGGGTTCGTTGAATGGCGAACTCCCCACCAGAAGGCCCAGGACATTGTATCCACACTCAGAAAGAAAGAAGACCTGGGAACTTGTGCTGGTGATGAGCAGAGGCATTCGCTGTGGTTGCACCTGAGGTTTTGGCCCTGAGCTCTTGGAAGGAGATAATTCGGGCACTACCGACTGCTGCCCATGGTTTCGAGTATCTAGAAGAGGACAGGAAAAGTATTTGAGACACATCTCTAGAAAACCGAAGATCTTGTTCAAGTAGCCCAGGACCTTTTTCAGAGACTCTCACTTAACGAAGACGCTATGTCTTTCAAGGACTCTTTATACGCAGTATGCCATGGCTTGGCGTCGAAGATCAAAGACGCTGGAAAAGAGCTACTTCAGTTAGTTCTTCGGCTGATGGAAAACGGAGCCCTGGTGTTGACTCGACATCTCGACAATCCATTGGAACCGTATGCAGCAGGTCAGGGAAAAGAACATGAGCCCTTCAACTTGAATGATGCAACAAAGGTCATAGAGTGGGCTCAAGAGACGTGGAAGATGAGCGCGTTACGTGCCCACGGGGTCTGCATCGACACTAGAGGCGTTGTCGTTAATCCAGACGGGCACCAGAGACTGGCCGATCATGCTCAAGTTCTGAGAGAGCTTCACGGACTCTGTGAGAGCAAGTCGTCTGTTTTCCTGGGTCGCGGCCACACTGCGCCTGACACCACTTCCCAAGCCCTTTTTCCAGAGGCTGTCGAGCCTAGAGCTGCCATATGACATTTCAAGCTGGTTAGGAAGAGAGATGCAGCTGAGCTCAGAACTCTTCGAGAAAACATGAAGGCCACAGGAACGAGGGTCATCTGCTGTGGAGAATATGTTCATCTTGGAGACTATTTCAGGCGACAGACCTAGGAGATGTCCCCAATGCGTAGATCAGACTGCAGTACCTGAGAGGCCTACAGAAGTCACCACCATTAGACCAAACTCTAAGGCCCCGTCGTGGACAGTGTTCACTTCCTGCTGGCCGGATGTCAGTCTTTTTTTGCTTTTTGTTTTTGCTTTTTTTTCGGTCACTGAGTGAGGCCGCTGCTCTGCACGAAAGATGTGGGATGTGGGTGCCATGGAATCACATGGCCCTTGTTGCACTTGGCTATACTTGGTTTTTCAATCAAGTTTAATGGCTGTAACTCCAGGACTAAGAGGCAATTTATTAAAAATATTTTGTTATATAAAAAAAAGAAAAAAAAAATTTTTTTTTTTTGTTTTTTGCTGATACATTGCAGGCTTTATATTTTTTTTTAAAAACCAAGATAAAAACTGAGCAGTCTAACTTTCTTTCTTTCTTTGAGCCACAATACATATTCGTGAAAATTTATAGATTAAAAAAAATCAGGAAGACAAGGCTTTTTAGGGAGGAGAGAAAAAACTACACGTTTAAGTTACGCCCACTAAAAACAAGAGGGCCAAGGACGCCTCTGACGCGTTTTTAAAAAACACCAGGCGAGAAGTGCTTGAGGATCACCGCCCATTGCCGTAGCCGGGGAAGAGCTGGCTGAGGACTGCCTGCAGCGGCTGGTTCACCTGCATGGCGTAGTTCCGGCCCAGGTCGCAGCGGCAGGCGGGGCAGCTGAACACCTGGGCCTTGAAGGATCTGTCCAGGCAATCCTACAAGAGAATGCGCGAAGGTGAGATGTGCTGGCCGCTCCTGGCCGCCCAGTGTCCCCCGTGACACAGTTGACAGCAATTACTGACTGCTCAGAGGGTCCAGAGGCCCCTCCCGATCCTCAGTGTCACTTTCTGCCACTCACCACCCACTGCCAGCCTGACCTCCCCAGCACCCCTCAAAGACTCCAAGCTCATCCTGGCCCCCAGGCCTTGGCACTTACAGGTCACGCCACCCAATAGGTTTGTCCCTGGCTCTCTCATCACGTGGGCCTTGGCTCAAGTCAACTCCTCAGAGGACCCTTCCCTGACGCCCCTGGGCTACCTGAAACAGCCCCGCCGCAGCCAATCCTATCATCTCCCCTTCATGCCTTAAAACAGCACCTTCCGCCTTCTGGCATCACCTGGTTTACTAACGTGTTTACCTCTAATAGAACAGAAACGCCCTGTGACCCTCCCAGCACCGAGCATAGGACATGACACAGGAGATGGCCAATAAATACGTGTCAATGAGAATAAAGGAGGAAAGGAAGGAATTCTGGCACTGAGCTAGCCTCCGAGTTCAAACTAAGCCAGGTGGAGGAAGAGCTACGAAGCAGACAGGCCCTGGAGAGCCAACTTCCCAATCAGAGAAACAGGCAAGACCCCACCCACTGGGGCAGAGACAATGCGCACAGGTATGCAGGTACCTGCAGCAGGCAAGTGGGTAAAGGAGCAAATGTCAACACGGTGGAAAGCCTGCTGACGCCAGAGCACATCCAACCATGCATGCACACTGAGGCTTTTGTTTCCCTTTTTATACATTCCAGAATTCTTTTTTCAATAGGAAGTTTATAGCTTTGGTAGCTCTTTTCTACTCAACACAACTAAGATTCAGGTCCATGTTCAAAAATCAGATTGTGGGTTACTGCGTGATCCACAGCACCCGAAAGGTGAAAACAACCCAAGTGTCCATCAACGGGTGACTGATACGGAGGGCAGTGTCCGTCCAGACAACGGAACATTACTTGGCCTTACAAAGGAAACTGACACACACAACGTGGATGGACCTTGAAGACATTATGCTCAATAAAATAAGCCAGCCACAAAAGGACAGGCACTCTGTGATTCCACTCACAGGAGGTCCCTAGAGGAGTCAGATCCATAGAGACAGGAAGTGAATGGTGGCAGCCAGGGGCTGGGGTACGGGGAGTTAGTGTCTAATGGGGGCAAAGTTTCAGTGTGGGAAGGGGAGAAAGTTCTGGAGACGGAGGGGCGGCTGGCTGCACAACAGCGTGAGTGTATTTAATACTACTGGACTGTACACTTAAAAATGGTTAGGATGGAGAATGGCAAATTTCATGTTATATGTATCTTACTACAATGATACAACTTAATAGAATAAACAAATCGGGCACTGAGACACCAGGGTGGAGGGTCGTTTTCCCATAACCCTTCGCACGCTGAGGCTCTGGAAGACGGTAACCACGGCTGCATGGACAAATGGGGCAGACACACAAGTTGGTACCTTCGTCCTTCCCAGCCTTGGCACTTTAATGACACACATGAGATGCTCGGTCCTTGAAACCCCATCAGTCTGGTCCATTTCTGCAGTGCTAGCCAGTCCTGACCTTTTGCAAGCTCCCCTGCCGCTCACGCCTCCCTCTGCGTGCTTGCTCACGGCACCTCAGCATGTGGCACCTGGAGCCAGAAGCAGGCCAGGAAGGTGCTGCTATGCTCCTTTTCACCGAGGGGCAACCGAGGGGCAATGCTGGGAGGCACAGAGCCGGGGGAGGGTCAAACCCTGGCCTCTGACTCCAAAGCCCTCATCTCACTGTCTTCCGCCAATCCTGAGCCTCTCCTCCAGGTCACACAGCCCATGTGACATGGTGTCAGAGCCCAAGAGCAGAGAAGTAAAAGCCTGACCCCGACAGCCAAACTGCTTAATGTTCTCTGAGTTCTTCCCTTCGTGTGACAGCTGAGGCACTAAGACAGCCCCAAGGCGAGGAATGGGGCCAGGGTGGAGAACAAAGTCACCAGCAGCTCAGAGACTAAGGGTGACCCAGAGGCGGGGACACTCCCTTCTAACACCATCTGCCTACACTGCCCTTTAAGTTTCTACTCACTGACTGGCCAGAAAACACTGCAGACAAACCACTTACACAGACCAGTGCTTCCGAACTGTTCGACTCTTCCTTCAAGGGACACTGGGCCCTGCCTGGGGACATCTGTGGATGTCATGACTGAAGGAACTCCTGGCACAAAATGGGTGGGGGCCAGGGAGGCTGCTCAACCGTTCGGTGTCCAGAACAGCCCCCCATAGAGAGTGTTCCAGCCCAGTATCTGCAGTGCTGAGGGGGAGAGCCTGGTCTGGTCTAATCTCAGCCCCCACCTCTCTTTCAACCACACTGTTCCCCTCCTGAGACTGACCACCAGGCAGAGCCCATGGCCCCCCTCCCAGCCCCACATCCTCCACAGGCCCCAGCTATTCGGCTGAGCCTGCCTGTCCAGACACATGCCATTCGCCTGTCGGGAATGCTACCCAGAAGCCCTTGAGGCAGGCGACAGGCTAAGGCCCCTCCTACAAGAAACCTTCCTCCTGGTCCTCCAGGAGACAAGCGCCTCGTACCTTTACTGCCTGCTTTATAGTTTTTGATTATGACCAGACCCCAGGCCAGGCCTGCACGTGTCCTCTCCCACCCCGGACCCCCAGGTATGTGAGAGGCTGGGGGACAGTACCAGCCAATGCACAGCAGAAGGCTTGTGTGGCTGGAATCACGAAGCAACGTGACACAAGTGCCAGAAGGCCCGATGGGCTCAGTGGCCCAGGCAAGGCGACGGCATTGGATTGCACAGCACCAGGGAGGCAGAGGAGGGTGGGGAGCAGGGCAGTGGGGCGTGGGATCCCTTGATGAAGACCGGGAGACAACTATAACCAAGGCTACTCAGAAAGCAGACACTGAGGCCCTGCAAAGAGCCAGGAGTGCGAAGAAGCCAAGCCAACAAGCCCACGCTGGGCACTGGTTGTGTGGCGGCCCAACTCCCACGCACACGCCTCTCACCTTGCACACGTTGTGTTGGCACACAGTCGTGATCGGACGGAAGACCAGCTCCTGGCAGCAGATACACTGGAACATTTCTTCCACTTTACTCAGGAATTTCTAAAACCAGAAAAGAGGGTGCATGAGACCAGCAGAGCCTTACACTAGAATGAACAACCATGTTGATGGAATCCTCAGAAAACAGGGCTCCCTGCTAGGGCTTCGCTTTGGGTCCCCTAATTTCATCCTCCTACCCCTACCGCAGGAAGACAAGCAACGGTGTGGTCGCCATTCTAATATGAGAAAGCAAAGTCCCAGACAGGTGCCGGTCTTGCCAGGGACCTGGCGGTGGGCAGAGCCAGCCTGGGCCATAGCCTTGATAATGCTGGGTGGGATACCCAGGGTCAAGGTCAAGAACAGGCTTTATCAGTGTAATGTGAGAGCATGGCTCCGGACTGCTCAGTAAATAGTGCTGAGCTCCTGGGTGCTGCCCGGGCGCCAGGGTCCAGCAGTGGATGAAACAGAACCTTATGCCCTCATAGAGCTTGGCGCCCTGTTGGTGGGGGAAGGGTGAAGATAGAACAAGAAAAGACAGAAATGTCACAACGGCACTGAGAAGTACAGCAGGGAGCCTGGGGAGGCCAACCCAAAATGCAGGTGGTCTCTGTGGAGAACGTGACCTGAAGAACAAGTGGATGGCTAAATCATGGCCCCCAAAATGTCACGTCTGAATCCCGAGATCTGTGTATACATTCCCTTCTATAGCAAAAGAAACTCTGCAGGTGGGATTAAATTAAGGACCCTGAATGGGGACTACTTTAAACTAAAAAAGTTTCTGCACAGCAAAGGAAACTATCAACGAAACAAAAAGACAACTGACTGGATGAAAGAAGATCCTCACCAATGATACATACGACAAGGGGTTAATGTCCAAAAAATACTTATATAAGGAACTCAGACAACTTAACACAAAAAGACAATCCAGTTTAAAAATGGGCAGAGGTGCCTTGGCTGGTGTGGACTGGATGCTGGTCTGCAAACCAAAAGGTTACCAGTTCAATTCCCAGTCAAGGCACATGCCTGGGTTGCAGGCCAGGTCCCCAGTAGGGAGCACGTGAGAAGCAACCACACAATGATGTTTCTTTCCCTCTCTTTCTCCCTCCTTTCCCCTCTCTAAAAATAAATAAAATCTTTAAAAAAAAAAAAAAATGGGCAGAGGACCTAAATAGACATTTCCCCAAAGAGAAGACAGAGATGGCCAGTAGACATATGAAAAGATGCTCAATGTCACTCACCGTAAGAGAAATGCAAACTAACCACAACGAGCTATCGCCTCACACTGGTCAGAACAACGCGGTTTGGCGAATGGAGAACTGGGAACCCTCGTGCCCTGTTGCTGGGAATGCAGACTGGTGCACCTACTGTAGCAAACAGCATGCAGGGTCCTCACAATTTTTTTAAACTAGAACTACCGTATGACCCAGCGATCCCGCTTCTGGTATTTATGGAGAGAACTATAAACACTAATTCAAAAAGATATCTGCACCCCTGCATTCACTGCAGCATTATTTACAATAGCCAAAATATGGAAGCAACTCAAGCGTCCTTGGATAGACGAACATAAAAAAGAGGTGGTACGTATATACAATGGAATATTACTTGGCCATAAGGGAATGCAATCTTACCATTTGGACATACAGAGTATTAAGCTAAAAGAAATAAGATAAAGACAAATACCATATGATTTCACTTATATATGAAATCTAAAGAGCAAAATAAAATAAACTCATAGATACAGAGAACAAATTGATGGAAGTGAAAAAGGCAAAGGGTAAAAAGTACAAACTGGCAGTTACAAAACAGTCACGGGGACACAGCGTAGGGAACGTAATCCTAATGCTGCAACAACCACATGTGTGCGCTGTCAGGCAGATGCGGGGCTTAACGGGGGAGCACCCTGTAAGTTACATAAACGTCTGACCACTACGGCTGTACACCTGGAACTAATGTAATATTGAATGTCAACTGTAATTGAAAGATAAACTTTTCTTTTAATCCTCACCTGAGGACATTTTTTCAGTGTTTTGAAAAAGAGAGGAAGGAAAAGTGAAAGGAAAAGAAAGAAACATCAATGTGAGAAACATCAATTGGTTGCCTCCCGTATGTGCCCAGACCAGGAATTGAACCCACAACCTAGGCAGATGCCCGGACTGGGAATTGAACCCGCAATCCTTCAGTTATGGAACAATGCTACAACCAAGCCACACCAGCCAGGGCAAAAAATTAAATTTTTTTTAAGGAAAGAAAAACTCTAGGATTTCTGACCTTCGGAACTGAGAGAGAATAACTTTGTGTCATTTTGTGCCACTGGTCTGTGCTCACTTGTTACGGCAGCCACGGAAGACTCATGCAGGAAGAGGGGACTGAGCTAGAAGGGCTGCGGATGAAGGTGGAACCTGCACTGGGATGACCAGGAGGAAAAGCCTAGGGGCAGAGGATGTCCACAGATTGCCCACGGTTTGGGTTTGACTCTGAGAGTGAGCCAAGGATGGCCAGCTCCCACCAGATGAGGAAAGCGGCCAGAGGACAATGAGCCACTCACTTGCAGTGACCCATCAGTCAGGAGGATCAAAAAAAAAAAAGGGCAGCTTGGAAAAAAAAAGAAAAACGAGGAAAATAAAAGACAGCCTAGGTTAGCATTTCATTGGAAAGTTGAACACAGAACAACCATGTGACCTGGCAATTCAATCCGTCTTCTCGGTACAGATGGCCCCCAACTTATGACGGTTCGACTTGTTATTTTTCAACTTTGCAATGGGGTGAAAGCGGCACCCATTCAGTAGAAACCATACTTCGAATTTTGAACTTGTATCTTGTCCTGGGCTGTGATATGCGATCTGACACTCACCCGCGGTGCTGGGCAGCAGCGGCGAGAACACTTTGCCTAACTGGACGCTAATGTACCCGTACTGAGCGTGTTCAGGTGGGCTGAGCTAAACTGTGCTGTTTGGTAGGTTAGGTGTCTCAAATGCATGTGACTTACGATTGATTTACTGGGACATAATCCCATCGTAAAT
The DNA here is from genome assembly GCA_004026765.1 of Micronycteris hirsuta. Classification (NCBI taxonomy): domain Eukaryota; kingdom Metazoa; phylum Chordata; class Mammalia; order Chiroptera; family Phyllostomidae; genus Micronycteris; species Micronycteris hirsuta. The sequence goes on from PVJI01009106.1 coordinate 64,919, forward strand.
CATGGGGCAGCTATAAATACTCAAGAGAATCGGAAGCAGAGACTAGGAAAGATGCTCACACACCCAAGTTCACAGCAGCATGATTCACAAAGGTGACAACAACTCAACTGTCCGGCGACAGATGATGGATGCACACAATGTGGTCCGTCAGACAATGAAATGTTAGCCAGCCTTAAAGAGGACATTCTGACGCCTGCCACAATGTGGGTGAACCCTGAGAACATTATGCTCAGTGAAATAAGCCAGACACAACAGAACAGGTATGCGTGACTCCACTTACGTGAGGTCCTTAGAGAAGTCGGAGTCATGGAGACACAAAGATGGTGGGTGTCAGGGGCTGGGGGAGGGGATGGGAGTGTCTAATGGGAACAGAGTTTCAGTTTGGGAAGATGAGAAAGTTCTGGAGACAGGTGGTGGCAATGGTTGCATGATGATGTGAATGTTTTTAATGCCACTGAGCTGTACCCTGAGAAATGGTTAAGCAATGATATAAAGTGGTGCATTTGACTTTCCCTCTGTTTTGTTGCAATAAAGAGAAATGAAGAGGGAAGGCCGCCCAGGCCACATGGCACGCTCACCGGCCCATCCTTGAGCGACTTGAGGATTTCAGTCCACAGCTTGGTGTTGCTCTGGTCCTCCTTGATGAGGCCTTTCTGCTGGGCCGTGAGGCTGTAAGGCTCCACCTTGGTTTTCTTGGGTGTCCTCTCCGGGGACCAGGCACCAGTCCTGCCACCTCCTGAGACAGAGCAGAATGGTGAGGGTGGGCAAGCCCCAGGCCACACGGACAGGTTGCCCACGGAGAGATACCCACCTTCTGACTTGCTCTTCCGTTTGCCCTTCCTGGGGGATGTAAAACCCTCCTCTTCCTCTTCCTCCTCCTCTTCCTCTTCCACCTCTTCGGATGACCTTTTTCTGTTCTCTTTCTCCTTCTCCTTCTTGGCCAGGGCCTCAAGGTAACCTTCCGGATACTATGAGAGGGCGAAGGCAGCCATGAGGATCAGGCTGGAGCGGTTCACCTGCTGGGCCACCCAGACTCCCTGTGGAGGTTTGGGGACCAGGGCCTGCCCTACCCTGACACCAGCCACCCCAGCCCTGCACTTCCTGCCACCTCCCATCTCCCCTCACTGTCACTTCCTCCCCAGTCTCCAAACCAGCCTTAACTCCTTCTACCTGACAGTCTTGGTCTGAGACCACCACTCCTCCCACTCCAGAGCCTGGGGCAGTAATCCCACCGTGACAGGCCCAGGGATGAAGGGCGAACCTGCCCTCGTGGGGTGAAAGTGACATACTACACGAGTTAGTGCACACGTAGCAGTCACATTCAGCCGATGCGACCATCTTATCTTTATTATTTCCTTTAAGGGGTAGGCAAACTGTCCAGCAAAAGGCCGGTGGTAAAAACACTCCCGCTTTGTGGGGCAGCCAGCTCTGCTGGGGCCCAACAGCAGGCAGAGCCCATTTGTGAACAAATAGGCGTAGCTGCGCCTCAGGAAATCTTCATTTGCAAACAACTGCCTCAGGGCCTTAGCTGCCATCCAACCCCATTTTTTCTTCATCCTCACCTAAGAAGGAGAATATGTTTATAGATCTTTAGAGGAAAGAATGAAGGGAGGAAGGGAGGGAAGAAGGGAAATATCAATGTGAGAAACATTAATTGGTTAGCCTCCTATATGCTCCCTAACTGGGGATTGAACTCACAACCTAGGCATGTGCCCTCACTGAGGATCGAACCTGCAACCTTCTGGTGTCCAGGACGACACTCCAACCGACTTAGCCACCCAGGCAGGGCCAGAGCTCCATTTTGATGAGCCTTGGGCTTCCGGTCCAAACAAGGATAACTTCATTATAATCCTGTATCTAAGGCAATGCGGTCCTCTACCTATGTCTGATTCTGAAATGTTTCATCAAAAAATCTCCAACCTTCTTTAAAAGAAACATTAAGTTCCAATGAAAACTGAAGTCATAAATAAAAACCCCACTCCCACCAGACACTGGTGTTCAGTCCCACAGCTATTTTTCTCCCCAGTTCCTCAGCGTCTGAAATTGCCCCTGATACAAACATTACATTCAAAAGACAACTCCTTGTGACCCAGCCCCTCCCCAGGGGTAGGCACCATCAGAGTCTCAATGACAATTAAGATTTCTTAAATAGTCTCAAGAGAGTTATCAGGCAGTCAAAGTATCTCACCGTAATAAACAGAAAACACCCTAATTACAGTGCCAAAAAGCC
>PVJI01009107.1:0-67063 GCA_004026765.1 Micronycteris hirsuta
GGTGGGAATGCAGACTGGTGCAGCCACTGTGGAAAACAGTATGGAGTTCCCTCAAAGAATTAAAATTGGAGCTGCCTTTTGACCCAGTATTCCCACTTCTGGGAATATAGCCTAAGAGTCCTAAAACACCAATTCAAAAGAATATATGCAACCCTGTGTTCATATCATTATTTACAATAGCCAAGATCTGGAAACAGCCCAAATGCCTATCGGTAGATGAGTGGATAAAAAAGCTATGGGACATTTACACAATGGAATACTACCCAACCATAAAAAAGAAGAAAATATCACCTTTTGTGACAGCATAGATGGACCTGGAGATTCCTATGCTAAGTGAAATGATCCAGTCAGGGAAAGACAAATAGCATATAACCTCACTTACAGGTGGAATCTAATGAACAAAATAAACTGACTAACAGAATAGAAGCAGAAGCATGGACACATGGAACAGAGTGGCAGCTTTTGGAGGGCTGGGAGAGAGATGGACTGCATGAAAGAAGGTGAAGGAATTAACAAAGAACATGCATGCATAACTCATAGACTTAGGCCACAGTGTGGGGACAGCCAGAGGAAAGGGGGTTTCGGGGATAGGTGGAGGTGGGTAAAGGAGGGGGAATAGGGACATGTGTATTAGCGTCAACAGTAAAAATAAGGGAAAAAAATAAAAACACATAGGAAGGAACTGGTAAATTATGCAGTCTTATTCAAAATACCTCTTGTTAAATTGCAACAAAGATAATGTTTTTGTAACGAGAGCAGTTTGGTGAAATGTTTACTAGAGTATATCTGAAATACTTATGAGACAGTAGAACGTTTTATACTGGAAGTAGCAGGAAGAAAATTATCAGTATTTTTTTAGGATTGGTAATTACGTATCTGGGATGATTTAAGAATTTACCTGAATGAAGTTTAAAACAGAATTCTTCCGAGAACCAGCGGTACTTTATGAAGGGCTGATTCTTAAAGCCCCATTGATAACCTTGTGGAGAGGTAAAACAAACTAGATTAACTGGAAAATGTATTTCTACCATTTGTACAAGACAGGGTTGTATAGTCTTAACTAAAATGCTTTTAGTAAAATTCTGCTGACATGAATATAGATGATCTATTTAAGTACGATTTAGGGAGAATGGAGGGGAAAAGGTACAGGACATAGGAAGCATAATAGGTAGGCATAAAATAGACAGGGGGAGGTTAAGAATGGTGTAGGAAATAGAGAAGCCAAAGAACTTATATGTACTACCCATGGACATGAACTAAGGGGAGTGGGAATGCTGGGGGTAGGGGAGGTGTGCAGGGTAGAAGGGGATAAAGGGGAGAAAATAAATGGGACAACTGTAATAGCATAATCAATAAAATATACTTTAAAATACTATTTAGTGAAGGCTGCTAACAGTTCTGCAAGATAGGTACATGATGTATATATTGTTCTTTTTGTAGCTGAAATGTAGGCAGCAACACAGTGGATTATAATAATTTTATAGTTTGATGCAGGAATATATTAAGTTATAAATTTAATCTTTGAATATTCATTTACTATTTGAAAGGCAGTTTTAAAGAAAATTGTAATGATTCTGTTCAGAATTTATGAGCCTTACTCTGAAGATTTTTAAGTTAAGAATTTTTTTCTTTATTTTTAAGTAGGCTGTGAGGTTGAGTTCAGTGCCCCCTTTATTCCCTGTCTCAGCAAGAGGAAACCTTGGGTTTAGGGCCATCTCAGGTGGTTTCTTTGGTCATTAGGGCTTTGCACAGTATCCTGGTTTTCTCTTCTCTGAGCACATGGTAAGATTATACTTCTCTGTCTCCTTGAAGTTAGGAATGACCATGTCACTCGTCCTATAAAATCAACATATATTCCTTCTTGGCAGAAGTGACATGTATCATTTCCAGGCAGAAGCTTTAGGAGTGCACGGGAGGGAAAATTCTGTTCCCTCTTTGTGTTTCTGGCTAGGCCTAAGTATTCAAGTGGCATAAGATTAACAGGAGAAAAGCATACAAATTTTATTGAAATTTTTTACGTATGTATGAGAGCCATCACAGGAAAATGAATCGCAAAGAAGTGATTGAAGCAGGAAGCTTTTATGCCTGTCAGACAAAGAAACAACTGTGTGAAGAATTGACAAGATGGGTGGTAAATGATGAAGAAGGAGCAAGATTTGTTTATACAGCCTGTTCAGCCCTAAGTTCCCTATCTCCAGTGATAAGGATGTCTCCCTTCCTCCTAGTACAGGGAGAAGGTACCTTTGAGATGAGAGGTTTATCTCCCGCTTTTAGGGAAGAAAGGCGACCTTCCTGCTTTTGCTGTTTCTTCGGCTTAACACTTTTCATACCGCTCACGAGTTTTCTCGTGTTTCGCACGCCATCTGTTAAGGACCGCATCACGAGATGATTGAATTAACGTGCAGTTTGCCTAATATCGTGCGGTCCCTGGCGTATGTCTTAGAGATTTCTACGCGGCACGAAATGTGTTAAGATAGTCATTATGCCAAGGGGCCATGTTTTGGGGTGCCACATCTTGACCCTGTCAGGAGCCAGCCAGCAGTTTGCCACAGCCTTGGGGACTGGCACCATTCCACATTGTGGCAGCTCTGTTAGCTTGCAGTCTTTAGGAAAGACCGCATGGAGCAGCAGATTACCCACTGCCCTGAGGTAGCCTTAGCAAGAAGTGAACCTCTGCTTTTTGTCACTGAGATTTAGTGTAAGCCAGCCTACCCTGACAGATGCAGTTTCCCTTAGTTTAAAAATCAAAGGAGATACTGCTTTTCTCATGGATAAAAAGAACTATTCATTTCTTCAACCATTTTTGTTAACATGTATTGTGTGCCGGTCACTATTCTAAGTGTTAAGAATACAGCAATGAACAAAACAATCTCCTTTTTTTCTCAGTGAACAACTTTTTGTTCTTCATTAATTATTTAAGGAGTCTCTTCTTCTGCAAGTCCTTCCTCTGTTCTCTAAGCAGCTGGTAACTCCTTTGTCTTCCTTGCTCCTACAGCACTTTGTACATACCTTCATCATGGCATCAATATTATCGTTGATAATTCTATTTCTGTCTTGCTTTCTAGGCTGTGATCTCCTAGACAACAGATGGTTATATACAATACATAGTTATGTATAATATTTAAAGTAATATAAAATAAATAGCAAAATAATTTTTATCTCATTCATAATACATAATGATAGTATATGTTTTGCATTATTCTTTTACTCTTTGTATCATCTACATTTCACAAATTATTTTTTATTTTTTAAGTTAAATTTATTGGGGAGACATTGGTTAATAAGATCATATAGGTTCCAAATGAACATTTTTCTGATACATGATCTATATATTGCATTGTGTGCCCAACACCCAAAGTCAAATAATCTGTCACCATATATTTGGCCTCCTTTACTCTCCCTCCACCCTCTTTCCTCTGGTAACCAACATACTATTGTCTGTGTCTATGAGTGGAATCATAGTGGTTTTTAGAATTTTCTTGACTGACTTAGTTCACTTAGCATAATATTTTCAAGTTCCATCCATGTTGTCAAAAATGGCATTATTTCATCTTTTCTTATGGCTGAGTAGTATTCCATAGTTTATCTTCTTTATCCAACCCTCTGTCAGTGGACACTTTGGTTGTCTCCATGTCTTGGCCACCATGAATAATACTGCAATGAATAGGGGGTACACATATCTTTGTGAATAAATGTTTTTGAGTTTTTTGGGTAGATACTCAAAAGGAGGATTGCTGGGTCATTTGCTTATTCTTAATTGTTTGAGGAACTGCCATACTGGTTTTCATAGTGTCTATACCAGTTTACATTCCTACCAGCAGTGAATGAGGGTTCCCTTTTCTCTACAGCCTCTCCAACACCTGTTATTTGTCTTGTTGATAATAGCCATTCTAACAGTTGTAGGATGGTATCTCATTGTAGTTTTATTTCCCTAATAGCTAGTGAAGTTGACCATCTTTTTCTGTATCTGTTGGTCATTTGTATGTCTTCTTGTGAGAAGTGTCTGTTCAGGTTCTCTGCCCATTTTTTTTTTTTTTTAAAGATTTTATTTATTATTTATTTATTTTAGAGAGAGAAGGGAAGGGAGGGAGACAGAGAGAGAGAAACAGCAATGCATGGTTGCCTCTCACATGGCCCTCACTGGGGACCCGGCCTGCAACCTAGGCATGTGCCCTGACTGGGAATCGAACCAGGACCCTCTGGTTCCCAGCCCGCGCTCAATCCACTGAGCTACACCAGCCAGGGCTCTCTGCCCATTTTTAATCAGATTGTTTTGTGTTGAGTTGTATGAATTCTTTATACATTTTGGATATTAACCCCTTGTCAGAGCTGTTGTTTTGCAAATATCATCTCCTATTCAGTACGTTGCCTTTTTGTTTTGTTGGTGGTTTCGTTGAATTTCTTCAGAATTGCAATCTTGAATTCTTTCTCATTTATATTACATATTTCCATTTCAATACATTTGTTTTCTGGAGATTTTTTATTTTCTTTCAGAGCTGCCTTGCAACCTTAGTTATTCATGGTATTTGATGGATTACTTCTCTGTCTAGGCATCTACGTATGAGTGGTACTTCTCTAACAGATTAATACGAAGAGGTCTTTCTATAATTTTCCTGTAGGTGGCACTGAATCACAAGTTTTTTAGCTCTGTAGTACTTCTCTGGCTTTTCAGATCTCCGTGGTTGATGTTCCCTGGGTAGATGGTTTCCTCCCCCATGAAGTGGTTGCCCTTGTCCCAGACGACCAGCCCCACAGGGAAGTACAGTGTGCAGTGGAGCTCCAAATCTGTGAAGTCCCAGTGCCATCCCCAGCAGCCAGACACTGCCATCACTGTAGCAATGATGGGTGGGGGTGAGGTGGGCTGTGGGAACACAGCTGGCTTCTTTGTTGTTTTGCCTTTCCAGTTACGGTGACCTTAGACTGCTGTGTGGTCCCCCTTGTGCCTCAGCTCCAGGCCCAGTCACAGAGTGCACCCTTTGTTCAGGGGATAAAGTGATTTTGTAGTGTCAGTTATCAAGTTTGCAGGTAAGGTGCTCCACAACCCAACACCAAAGGTGAGGGGAAGCAGAGCTCTGGGAGGTCACAAGGTAGCCAGTTGTGGCTTTTTTTCTCTGTTTAGAATGCCAACTGCCCAACAACTGCAGCCAAACTTCTGTGCTATTCTCTCTTGCCCAGATCTCTGGGCTCAGCTTCAGCTGCTACTGCCCAGTCCTGTAGGAATGCTCGCCAAATCTTGCTCCTCCTGCTCCTGGCTGAAGGGAGTTCCAGCCACAACCTGGTTCCTCCCCTTTCCGGGCTGAGCCCTCCATGAGCTCCCAGTTGTAGAGCTGTATCGCTGGCTCATCTCAGCTTTTCTCCCTTCTCGTTTCTCCAGTTCACTCCCACTTGCCTGCCTTTAGATGTTTCAAAGTGCGATCTCTCAGGTGTGTTTATGGATTGAGTGGGGAATCTTTTGTTGAATTGTAGCTGTTGAAATTATTGAAACCTCAAGGAGAGAGACCAAGGGGATCTCTCATGCTGCCGTTCTTCTGACATCCACAGTTTTGGTTTGGTTTTTTTTTAATGAATAAATAAGACTTCCTATGGGTCACTTTGCTTGAGTGTGATTCGGGATCAAAATGTGAATTTCTGTATTTTTTGGACACATGCCAAATGCTTTTGCTTTATGAATTCAAATTTAAGATTGTGGACCCGGAGAAGGAATGTATCTGCCAAGAAGGACTCCTTGTGGTTTATTGGGCACAAATTCATAACTCAAGTCTAGCAGCTGTTGCCCACAGAGGCCTCTCACATGCAATATTTCAGGGAAAATGTGTAGACTGAACTATCAGCCTACAAAACAAAAGTACTGTGCTCCTGCCCTCTCAGTCAACCCTCATCAAAAAGTTTCTGGTGTCCTTTTTGGACTCATGGGCTGAGGCCTGCCCCATTCATTCAGAACTGCACAGCCATATCTCTATTGCATCTGAACTGACCAATCAGAGTGTCTCCATAACAACCAGTCAGAATGTGTGAAGCCAGCCAATCAGGAAAGTGCTTTTGTGACCAGTAGTACATGTGGAGTCATCTTTTGCATAAAAATGGACCTATCGGGAAACAGGGTGGGAACTCTCTCTATATAAGCTGTCCTCCCTCTTGTCTCTCTGGAGCCCAGTTTTGGTTTCCACCAGAAGCTTCTCCGGTTTGCAAACCTTTCACCTGAATAAAGTTTCTCCTTTTCCCGCACCCCAGATTAGGAACTCCTGTTGACATTGGCTTGGTGGCAGGTAACTAATGTTGACAAGATTATCACTATTGTGTCAGAGAAGACATGGGGCAAATTACCTTGACAGAAATGTGAATGAGTGGGGGAAGGGGAAAGTATATTGACTTGTCATTTTGCCTCTTCTTTCTACTTAGCTCTAACTAGTATGTTCTTATACCAGTGTTTCTCAATTTTATTTTTATAGGCACCTCTCCTTTTTAGATTTTTCTCCTTAATAGTCCCCAACAACATTTTAATACCACAGATATACTTTATATCTGTGTTTGTGTGTGTGTATATATATATCATTGCTTTATGTGAAAAAGTACTTTTTTGACCTTAACTGTTTTGTCTGAGAATGCATGCCTTAAACTAATCTCTAGAAAAGGTCATTTTTTTTTTCCATTGTAGGAAGGCATTTCCACTTCAATAGGCTAAGTTTAACCATATTAAATCAGAACTCTGTTGTCTGATGCACCTGTGCTTTTATAATACCTTTATTTGAAGCTGATTATCATTTAAATAAGTATGCTAAAATCTTAATGTACTGAGAACATTGGAAAGTAAGTTTTATATTTTTTATAGAAGTCAATTTTTTTCTAGGCTAAAGGCCTTTAAAGCACGCAGTGTTTCTGTACAGGCTCCATTTGCTTTTTATTCTTTCAACAAATATTTATTAAGGGTGTACCATGTATAAGACTCTGTGCCAGGTGCTGAGGCCCAGGGGTTCGTGGAGTTCAGTTGGGATCCCTTATGTTTTGTTAGCTTTGCTGAAGCTAATGTGGGTATGTACACTTGTCCAGTGCGGAGTTGTTTTGACTGTTCTGCTTTTTATACATTACCAGCAAAGTGTAGTGGGCACTTCGTGAAAGACCCTGGGAGTTGGTGTAACCCCTTGTGTGATATAAGAAAGAAAGATACTTGGTCTTTGTCCTGCATGCCTGGCACAGAGTTCCTAAAACCCTTAGAATCTCCTCAGGGCTGAGTTTCTTTGGTGTGCTCCTGAGGAGCTCCTAGACCTCTTCAGAATGGGGGCTGGTTAACAGAAAGGCCAAGCTTTGATTAGAAGCTTAAAACTTTCAGCCCGACCTTGGGCTGTGTAATGGGACCTCCATAAAACCCCCTGAACAGGTTTCAGAGGGCTTCCAGATCGGTGACCAAAGACATCGAGGTGCTAGGCGGTGGGTGCACCAAAGACAGCTTGGAGGCTCTGTGCCACCCACCTGCTACCCTCCACGCCACCCCCATTTTTGCCCTCTGCCTCTCTTCCTTTTGGCTCTTCTTCAGTATCTTTTATAATAAACTGGTAAAAGTAAGAAAAGCACTTTTTTTTTTTAGTTCTGTCAAGTCATTCTAGTGAATTATCAAACCTGAGAAGGGGGTTATGGGAACCTTCAATTTATAGCTGGTTGGTCAGAATTATGAGTAACCTGGGAATTGCACTGGTGTCTATAGTGGGGCAGTCTTGGGGGACTGAGTCCTCTAACTTGTGAGATCTAATGTAACTTAAAGTAGATAATGTTAGAATTGAATTGAATCGTTGGAAACCCAGTTGATGTCAGAGAGTTGGAGAAGTGGTGTTGGAAAAGATAACACATATTTGATACCCCTCATGTATCACTATATCTCTATATCTGTCTGTCTGTCTGTCTACCTACCTATTTACCTACCTGTCATATATCTATTGAATTGTATGAAGGGATTGAGGGCAAGGCCCCAGAAGATGCAAAGTCAATGTAATTCTCACTTGTGTGTTCTGTCTTGCAAACTGTGATGGACGTCTGACTATACCATAGTATGTTATACTCTCTGCAGTATGAGAATGTACTTAAATTATTGGACCACTCTAGATAACTAATGTATTATCCAAATACATATATGCATAACAGGAAAGCCTCGATATTAGGTTCACTTAAACAAGAAGGCTCTGTCCCTGACTTCTGTGCAATTGCCAAAGTATTATATTATCATTTCAAGCTTGGATTTCAGATTGCCCAGGAAGGATGGGGCAAATACCTTTCAGAAGAATATGAGGAAGCTCAAATTATCTGGAGACCATAGTTTGAGCATAGAACATTTCATTCATTTATTCATTCATTGGACAGATACTTACTGAGCTCCTACTCTGTTGCAGGCCCTTTGGTGAACAGGACAAAAGGTCCTCATTTTCACCTATCCTCTCTGTTCCAATTTCTTGGACAAATGGTGCAGGACATTTTAACATAAATGCCAAGAACTAAATCCTATAATACTGGCACAATAAATGTTCAATGAGTTGGATTGTTCAGAACCAAACAATAAACATGTGATAAAGTAGGTATCACAGGTCAGGAGGATGTTAAATAGCAAATAATACTGGAACAATTGATAAGTTGTTTAGGAAAAAAATAGATACCCTTATGGTTTTTAATCAGTGTTTAGTGCTTAAAAATTAGAAATTACAGGGTTAAGATTTTCCTCTGTGAATTAAATTGTAAGATCAGTGCTAATGGGCTAGAGGATATATATGCATATAATAAATTACCTTAAAGAACCAAATACCTTACCTGCTGTATAATCACCTCATTGAATGTATTCACCTCATTAGCAGAGCTTAATTCATAGGCCCTGTACTCACAAGGGCCTCGATGTTGGTTTAATGTTCTCTTGTTACCCTCTTGAAATTCTTAATTTTTAGAAATGGTGCCTTTGTTTTTGCACTGAGTCCTGCACATTTTGTAGCACTCCTGCCTATGAGATTGGCCATTTATGGAAACAGTTATAGAGCCCAGTTTCAGAAGTAGATGTCCTCATGCTTTTAGGATAGTTGCAGCCAACAAAATTAAATTGTCTAGGCCACGTTAGCAGGACCATCTCTTGTGTAAGTGGATGCCTCAGTCTATCCCAGGTTATGCCTTTAAACATTCATTTTGTTTGACAAACTCTCTTCCTCCCATTTCCTTTCCACCAAGCAATCTTTTAATTGTGATCTGGCTTCTTCTATGGTCTTTCTGCAGGTGGAAAGCTGGCTAGCTTTCTGGCTAGCATGCTGATTCCCTGTTTGATTCCAGAAGTTAGTTATTAAATTGGCATTTTGGTGATATACATCAGTTAGGTTCTTTAATGGGAGCCTGCCCCCTAGAGACAGGTCTCCTGTAGATTTCTGACACAGAAGGCTGAAGTCCAGGCATTGTGCTGGTGAATTCATCAAAGCAATTGAGTGCAGAACCATGGTTAAGAACAGGGCTTTGGAATCAGCCAGCCAATCCTGGGATCAAGTATTGGTACCGTGGTACTACAGTATATGGTTCTGGGCAAGATATATAACCTCTGTATGTCATAGTCTCTCCTCTGTCAAGCTGTGATATACCTGTCTTAGGGTTGCTGTGCGATTGAATGAGAAAATATTCACTAAGTCATGGTTTCTTGACCTTAGACCTATTGACATATTGGAGGGTGGGTGCGGCAGGGCACTGTCCTGTGCATTGTGGGATGTTTAGCAGCATCTTCGGCCTTTTCCAGTAGCTTCCTCCTCAGCCCTCATAGGTGTGACGATCAAGATGTCTTCAGACATTGCCAGATGTCCTCTGAAGACCAAATCTGTCCCTAGTTAAGAATCACTCACTGGCCTAGGTGTATAGAGAAATGGAGATGAGAAAGCTAATGTCAGGTTTTAGAATAATAATGGTAATAGTAGTACTAATGATGATAATACTCTTTTTTTGTTTTGTATTCTTTTCTTTATTATTTTCCTAAATTATTTTTTATTTTAAATTATAGTCGTCATACATTATTATATTAGTTTTAGGAATACACCCTAGTGGTTAGACATTACGTAGCTTAAGTGATCATCCTGATCAATCTCACACCATCTGACAGCATACATAGTTATTAGACTATTACTGACTATATTCCCTATGCGGTACTTTATATCCCCATGACTGTTTTGTAACAACCAATTTGAATTTCTTAATCCCTTCACCTTTTTTGCCCATCTCTCCCCCTCTCCCACATCTGGCAATCATCAAAACATTTTCTGTATCTATGATTCTGTTTCCGTTCACTCATTGATATTGTTGTTTTAGATTCCATTGTTGATAGATGGGTATTGATTGCCATTTTATTGTTCATAATTGTTTTTCTCTTCTCTCTTCCTCTCTCCTCTCCCTTCTCTTTCTCCTTCTCCTTCTCCTCCACTTACTCCTCCACCTCCTCCTCCTCCACCTTCACCCTTTAACATTTCTTATAACACTATTTTGGTGGTGATGAACTCCTTTAGCTTTTTCTTATCTGGGAAACTTTATTTGTCCTTCAGTTCTGAATGATAGCTTTGCTGTGTAGAGTAATCTTGGTTGTAAATTTTTGGTTTTCATCACTTTAAATATTTCTTGACACTCCCTTCTGGCCTGCAAAGTTTCTTTATAGAACTCAGTTGACAGTCTTATGGGAACTCCCTTGTAGGTAACTGACTTCTTTTCTCTTACTGCTTTTAAGATTCTCTCTTTGACTTTAGCCTTTGGCATTTTAATTATGATGTGCCTTGGTATGTGCCTCTTTGGGTTCATCTTGTTTGGGACTCTCTGTGCATCCTGAATTTGGATGTCTATTTCCTTCATCAAAGTAGGGAAGTTTTCTGTCATTATGTTTTCAAATAGGTTTTCGATTTCTTGCTCTTTTCTTCCAGCACTGCCACGATGTGAATGTTGGTACGCTTGAAGTTGTCCTTGAGGCTCCTTAAACTAACCTCATTTTTTTTTATTGTTTTCTTTTTGCTCTTCTGATTGGATATTTTTTGCTTCCTTGTACTCATATTCCAAATTGCTTATTTGACTCCTGGCTTCATGTACTTTATTGTTGATTCCCTGTAAATTATTCTTTACTTCAACTAGTGTATTCTTTATTTCTGTCTGTTTCTTTTTTATGCTGTTGTTCATTGAGCATCCTTATATCTTAAGTTCATTGAGCATCCTTATATCTAGTGTTTTAAACTTTGCATCTGATAGATTACTTGTCTGCATTTTGTTTAGTTCTTTTTCTGGAGTTTTGTTCTGTTCTTTAATTCAGGCCATGTTTCTTTGTCTCCTCATTTAGGCAGACTCGGTAGGGTTTTACCCAGACTGATAAGCTACAGCATCTATCTGTGACCACTGACCCCCGACCTCCAACCACCTTGAAGGTTCAGCTGTGCGGGGGCCCACTCCACAGAGCAGGGCTTCCTTCAGCAGGGCTCTGGTGCCTGCTAAGTCTTCTCCTTGAGTGTGTCAGTTATGGAGGTGGTTGAGTAATGGTGCATGGATGTGGCCTGAAACTGACCACAGGGTACGCTGGCCCTGGGGCCACCTAGGAAGTGCAGGCTAATGTCAGCCACCGCTTGTGTCCTGCATGGGGCCACCCTGCATAAGCTACGGAGTGACCTGCAGATGGCTGCTACTTGTGCTGGGCTTAAAGGTGCCCCAGGCAAAGCCAAGCCGTAAGCCAAGGCCTGCTGCTGCTTGTGCCAGGCCAGCGGCTATGTAGCGAGAGGAGAGGTATGGGGCTTGCTGACGCCAGATGATGCTTTTGAGAAAATTAAGGAAAATCTGAAGCATGAGCCAAGACAAGCCATTTGTATGGAAAAGCCACTGGAAACAGGTTGGGTGAGGGGGCTTCTGGAAATCCCCAGGGTGGGGCAAATAGTGAACTAGGCTGACGGAGTCTCAGATATGGCACCCCCACCTGCTGGTTCTGTGGAGGGGAGGGCTCAGCAAAGTAACAATGTTCTCTGGCAGCACTTCTGTCTAAGATAAAGCTGTCCCCCAAGCTCTCACCCTGACACCAGACAATTCAGTTCCTCCCTGTATGTATCTGGTGACTTTCAAGCTGCTGCCCAGTGCTGGGGCTCAGAGAGGGTGAGTCTGAGTTCATTTGGGAGCACAGTAAGAGGAACTGCCTGGGACTCCAGAAGTTTCTGTCTTCCTCAGCCTCAATTGCTGCTGGTTTTTAGAGCCAGAAGTTATGGGGACTTCTCTTCCTGGCACTGGGACCCCTTGCTCCACAGGGGGGACCTCCACAGCTGAGCTATCCCTCCTGATTTTTATCTGCCACAGTTTGGTGTGGGACCATCCCGTTCAGTATCCCCACCCCTCCTACCATTCTTGTTGTGGTTTCTTCTTTAATTCCTCAGTTGAAGGACTTGCACTCAGCTTGATTTCTGGCAGTTCTGAATTGTGGTTTTTCTGTAGTTTAGTTTTAATTTTGATGTGGTTGTAGGAGAGGCGAGAACTGTATTTCCCTATTCCTCCATCTTGACTGGAAGTCCTCTGATAATATTCTTCTCTGGAGTCCAGGCTCTTGCCCACTGTACCATGCTGCCTGCTCTTGATACTATTCTTAATGACGATGTATTCTTGATTCCATCAGAGGCCCTTGGAAAAACATTTTGTCAGCCTTTTATCTATCCTCTGTTCTTTAAATTTCTGTATCTATGGCAGAATTAAGTTCATACGGGTTAGAGGGTAAAGTATCAATAAAAAGTTCTGCCTTAAAAAAAACTGAAGGGAGAAGCAGCAAATCTTTAGACTTGCAAATTAAGAAGGGATTTTCAAGCTCAGAACCAGTGGTAGTTTTGTGATGTTTAACATTTTAATTTAAATCATATTGGGGAATTTTCTTCCTTGGTATCACTACATTAAAAATATATAAATATGCATATCTGTAAAAACTTTGTAATTATAGTTAAAAAACAAACTGGATATGATGATTGTGAGAAATATGATACAGTAGTATTAAGAAATTGGTATAAGTCAAAAAGAAAACCAAATACATAACTTTGTTATACATAAGGACAAAGGAGGAAGTATAGTCAGCTTATAAACATTTGAAACTTGTTCAAGGTCAGCAGTAACTTTTAAAGTTTTAAATCCCTTTTTCATCTAAATTGGGAAAGATTTTAAGTATTAACATCAAACCCTGTTGTACAGTTTAGAGGAGTTGTCTTATACATTCTCTATAAGACAGTAAATGGGTACACTCTTTTGGTGATGTGTCTTAAAAATTGTATCTTTTAACCTACCCCCCCAAATAACATTTGAGAATAATTTCTTACAGCACAATCTGAAGTGTAGACAAATATTTCTGCATGAAGATGTTTATCGAAAGGTTGTTTTAATAGAAGCCAGCTAAATGTCTAGCATCAGGGGAGTGGTTAATTATAGCTTATGATAAGTAATCAGCAGTCCTTAAAACATTATTTACAAAATGTTTCTAATAGCATGTAAAGTTCTCACAGTGTTAAATGAAAAAAAGGGGTTTTAAAATTGCATATGCAGTATGAACTCAATTCAAAAAATAAAGACTGGATAGGAATATGCAAAATGTCAGTAGTAGTGTTTGTTCCTAGAAGATTGGGTTGTAGATAGTTTTTGAAAGTTACTCCTGACTATATAATTAAATCGATCATTTCATAGCAGACTTAAACTTTTTTTTGCTGTCTATTCTTTTAGGTAACTTTTAGATCTTACACATTTCTATAGCTTGGAAATGAAGTTGGCAGAGGTTAAGCTTTGTTTCTCTGGATAAGAGAAAGCAAACAGCAGTTGTCAGTGTCTCAAAGTACAGCTCTGTATTTAAAAAACTTCCATATGAACTACAAGAGGAAATCGGTTGGGGGGGTGGACTGCTTGCCCTGGATGAGGTGACTTAATGGTTTTTATATAACAGTACTCTTTTTGTTTATTAATTTTTTAAAGATATATTTATTATAGTATGTTTCTTAATGAAAGAATCTTTAAAATGTTCATTTTTTTTTTATAGTTTGTGCAGAAGCTTATAATCCTGATGAAGAAGAAGATGATGCAGAGTCCAGGGTATGTAATTTATTGAATAAATTAATTTTAAATTACTCCTGTATTGGGTAAAGAAAATAATAATAGAAAAAGTGTTAACAGACACATAGTTTAATGGAATTATTTTGACTATTTCTTGCCCTAGTTTATCTCTGATAGCTTATTTCTCCTTCAAGTTCTGTAGAATTACTTTATCCAGAGTTTCTCTCTTTAGCTAAAGGAAAGATAAATATAAAACCTCACTGCAGTTGTGGTTTTATTTCTTCTGCAAAAATACAGCTTTCTCATAGTGATACTTTATTTTTCTTAGTATTTCTAGTAAAGAAAAATACTGAGAAGAGCCTACTGCTCCTACTAATTTGTGATAGCAGAAGCTTACTCTGAAACAAACAAAAAAAAATCCTGGTAAAATGACATCTAAAGTGTTAGTACAGCAGTTGATATTTTTAAAAAAACTATGAGTCTTAATAGTTTGCTCAGAAACTGATTTCTCAGAGGTCCTAATGTTTTTGTAAAAATTTGTTCAGTTTGGTTTGAAGCACATTTTTAAGCTATGTTCTTTAGCTCTGTTCTCCTGTTACTTATTTAGTAAAAAGTAAACTAAATAAAGAGGTTACTGTGCTTGGAAATGGAAGCAATAATTTACCCTTTTTTCCAAGTACATATTTTACAGAAGTCCCCCTTTTCTATTTGGCCTTTAAAAATATAAACAAAAGTCTATTTCTGTAGCTCTCAAAAATACTTCTGTAAAATTGCGTTTTAATATGGAAAACCATATATTGCATCCCTAAGTCATTGCATCATTAAGCTCCCTGAAGTATATGTAAAGTCCAGTGGTAACAAGATGAGGAGCCTTGCCCTGGCTGGTGTAGCTCAGTGGCTTGAGCGCGGGCTGTGAACCACAGGACCGCTAGTTCGATTCCCAGTCAGGACACATGCCTGGGTTGTGGGCCAGGTCCCCAGTTGGGGCCACATGGGAGGCAACCACACATTGATGTTTCTCTCCCTCTCTTTCTCCCTCCCTTCCCTTCTGTCTAAAAATAAGTAAATAAAATCTTTAAAAAACAAAAAAACAAAAAAAAAACCATGAGGAGCCTTATATGACCAGTAGATCTTCAAGGAACTCCCATTTCACTCCCTACCATGGAGATTCCCAGCATCAGGGTTGGGGAGGGCAGGTAGAAAATGAATAAGGAACAAGGAAATTAGTATAGAGATCAGAGTTGGCTTAACTTGTGGATTGGCTGACTGAATATATCATGTTTCTGGTGAAGCAGAGCATTTCCAGGTACACAAAAGTTGATCAAATTTTGGTTTGCCGATGTGGCACCCCAGGTGGGTACGGCTCCAACTTGGACCTAGAAAGTTATTTCAACAATGGTAACCTGATATCCCCAACTTTTTCTCTCTGAGGATAGAGCTGCTCAGCAGGTAAACATTTAAGAATGCTTTAGCTTGAAGTTCTTGATGAATTTCATGAAGTGAGAAATAACTTTTTGTTTTGTGCTGTTAGTTAGCCTTCCTTGCTTAAAGTAGGAAGGAGTGAATTTTGGTTGGCACAATTTAGTTAATACCCACATTTTATAAGTGTCTTATACACAATGAGTTAGTCACCAAATCTGTTTTTTCTGTATTCATGTGTCACCTTAGAATCTAGTTTGAGATGAATGTTGATTAGTGAACCAAAGTTTGCATTATCTTACCCTTATAGGAAGGGGATAGTCTTTTGAGTAGTATATAAATAGTACACACATAAGTAGTATATACATACTGTAAAGTTCCTTGATTCTTATTGGACCTATGATTTTCATTAATATTTAGCCATCTGAGGTGGGTTTGAAATACTGATTTTCACTTCCCATTTTAAGTTCGGATATATTCGTGGGCACAGAACTCACCACTGCTGGGTTCTCACTGCTCTGGTGGTGGGGCTGGCTGGCTGAAAAGCAGAGGCACCAGCTTATAATCTCCCACGGTCTCTCTTAGAGTGAGCATCAGAATAGGAAAAGGTGGTTTATAGGTTTCCAGGAGACCAGCTTGTTGCCTGCTGCATTTTATAAAAGTTACAACTACCAGTGTTCGTGAAAAAATAGGCCATTTGGTCCAAGTCAGTTTTGCCTTCTCTAATTTAAAGGGACTCTGGAGAGTTGGCAGGCCACACTTACACAGAGCATTCTGTTGGTTCTTTACCTTCCTGGAATGAAAGTTTGGTAAGAATATAGCATGCTGGTTCTCTTTCAGCTCATTCTAAAGTGAGCACATGAGGACTGCTGGATTCATTTGTTCTCGAATCCACCTTCTTGGTGTGGCATGGCACCATTGCTCCCTCCCTCTGGAGAGTTGCTCCCTGTGACGGTATTTACATACTTGATATGTAAAAATGCATTTAGCATCTACTGCATGCACATGTAGGAATTTACTTGCTTCTGGAGACTGTATTATGTCCTCAGTAAGAATACTGAGAGAGGGTTGAGCAGAGTAAAGGGAGTTTCTAGGTTTTAGTATATCGGTTGCCACCTGTTGCCTGTTCTGTGCTCCCACTGGCTGGGAGCTCGGGTGTCCTTAGATCAGACCGTCACAAACCTTTACGAAGTGTGGCTTGTTAACCCGGGGAAACATTCCTTTCTAAAACATGCAAGTGCTACCCAAAACACTAATTTGAAAAGATATATGCAGCCCTGTGTTCATTGTAGCATTATTTAAAATAGTCAAGATATGTGAGCAACCTGAGTGTCTGTCAGTAATGGATAAGAATATGCGGCACATACAGGGTGGGGAAAAGCTAGGTTTACAGTGAGTATGCGAAACACAAGCGTTTATTCTTGTATTATTTATTAAATATTGTATTATTTTCCATACAAACAACTGTAAACCCATTCCCTCCCACCCTGTGTATACAATGGAATATTACTTGGCCATAAAAAGGAATGAAATCTTACCATTTGCAACAACATGAAAGGACCTAGAGGGTATTATGCTAAATGAAATAAGTCAAATAGAGAAAGACAAGTACCATATGATTTCGCTTAAATGTAGAATCTAAAGAACAAAGTAAATGAATAAACAAAGCACGCAAAGATGCAGAGATAACAGAGAACAAACTCATAGTTGCCAGGTAAGTGAGGGGTTGCAGGGCCGGGTGAAAAAGTGAAGGGATTAAGAAGTACAAGTTGGTAGTTACAGAACAGCCAGGGAGACCTAAAGTACAGTATAAAGAATATCGTCAGTAATATTGTAATAACTATGTATGGTGCCGTGCGGGTTCTGTATGTAGTATTTTTATAGACTTGTGGGGGAAATCACTTCATAAATTGTACAAGTTTCTAACCGCTATGTTGTATACCTGAAACTAATGTAATATAACATTGAATGTCAGGTATAAGTGAAAAACTAAAAAAGAAAAGAAAAACATTGAAGTGCTGTATTAATCAATGTACACCCACTCCCTGAGACAAATTGTATTATTTTCTCCTACCTAGTGGTCTGATAGGTATTTAATTGCCTAAAACAACCTCGGCACTCACAGTTCTTCCTTCTAACATCCTACTAGGAGATTTTATCCCTTATAAATAAGAATAGACTAATTGTTTGTTGGTTTATTTGGTGTTTGTTTTAGATTATACATCCAAAAACGGATGATCAGAGGAATCGATTGCAAGAGGCTTGCAAAGACATCCTGCTGTTTAAGAACCTAGATCCGGTAAGATAAATCTCAATGATGGAAATGGTTTCTGCAGTATTAGTGTGAAGAACTTTGTGGGGTCTTGGGTTTCATTCTCTTTACTAACTAACGTCACCCTATTGTGGGTGTCTCCATGTGCAGTGGGTTGTATTATAGGGGAGGAATATTTGTATTGAGCTTGGGAAGCCCAGTGCCGTTAGAACGAGGAGTAAGCAGGCCTGCTGTTTGTCCGGGGAAAGACATTATCTCATCCCTCAAATTTACTAGCTACAGACAGCCCTGAGAAATGGCCCAGCCGAGGGGAAGTTAGGACCTTGCATTGTCTGCACGCCCCACTGGGACACGCAGGCGGTGCAGGGCCCTTAGTGAATTGCCTCTCTCACCAGCAGGTAATAGTAACTATATTCTCATGTGTAGCTCTTACACATGCTTTAAAAGTAACACTTTACTTGGCTAAAGGTAGTGGGATTTTGTTCTTTGTAAGGATTTCAGAAATCCCTAGTCTTTGGTTTGGGACGTATTTCTAGAACGCCCTCTCAGTACGAGTGAGCGTGCCACTCGGAGTTTGCCCTGTTCTGCTCCCGTCATCACAGCTTTTGCTTATCTGTTGTGTACGGTCATTTGGGGAAAAAACCCTGCTGCCATGTTTCATATATGAAAACTGAGTTAACTTTTGTGACTTGCCTCAACTTTTTTTTGGTCAAACTCAGCGTCTTAGTGTTCAGATTGATGCCCTAGAGAAGAAAGTGTTAAATCTAGACCCACGCTTTTTAAGATGAGGTTTTCTTGAAAAGGCCATTTTTAGAAAGAGGAAGGTATTGCATTATACTGAGTCTTCTACATTGGGTCTGCTCACAAACCGAAATATTTTTAAAAGCTCCTATGTTTCTAATGCCATTTATGTTGGTATCATGTTCTCCAGGAACATGGATTACATTTTGTGACTTTGGGGATCTTATTTTAGGACCACACATTACAAGTTTTGTCCAGTTTGATCTCGGTGCTCCAGAATTATCCCTGGTGGGCAGAATTAGGAGCTATGAAGAATGGAGTTCTCTAATAATGGAAGACTAAGAAATGGAATTAAGATAGAAAATTTAAGAATTTAATTTACAAATGGAAAATATTCCTTGTAGTTTTAAATAGTGGAATGATAAACTAACGGGCATTTGTGAAATTTTGGTGGGCTTCTAAATAATCCCAAATCTCATTTATCTGGAATAGTAATGATTCTGTGAAATAAAAGACACTAAACTATATGATCACTCATGACCTCCCACCAGTATGAGTCCAGGTGATTAGTGTAAAGATACAACTGTGTGTGTGTGTGTGTGTGTGTGTGTGTGTGTGTGTAAGGTGATAATTTTGGTAGTGGAATTAAACAAATTTAGAATTTACTGTAGCTCTCACTCTAGATACATACAGAAGACAGCTACACCATGAATCCTCAGTTTTACCCATAGGTATAGGCTTCAAAAAATAGAGAATAGATTCTCTATTTTTCAACTAGAACTTTACATTAGAGAATTTCAGAGGTCACCAAAAATAGTGATTCTCAAACTTTAATATGCCTGTGTACCGTCAGGGGCTGTTGTTAAAAGTGCAGGTTTTTGTTCCATGGGACTGCAGTGGGGCCGGAGAGCCTGCGTTTCTCACAGGCTCCTGGGCGATGTCGATGCTCCGCCCACAACAACCACCTTCGGTAGCAAGGAGCAGAGCTAGATGGGAAACTGCTATAGCTCAGTATTTTGGTGCTACCATATGTTATTTTGTTTCATATTTCCCTATGCTTTCGAACCAGTATTTTAATGCTTCTACAGTGACTAAGCACTGATAGTCTGGTGTTTATGCACTAAGTGACAGATAAGCATGGGAGAAATAGCTGCCTATTCTAGTTTGTACTCTAAATTAAGTTTTATTTTTCTTGCCATTTCAACCCTAACTTTTTTAAAGCATTGTGAATATTTGGTTGCATTTAAAACAATTTAAAAAAGCTTTTGCTGGTATATTCTGGCAAGGGGCATCTTTGCTTAAACTGATTATTTTTATAAAGACAGGGATTTTTTTAGACTTTTCAGACTCTTTTGCTGCTTTTTTGAAGGTCTTCAATATATGTATTTTCTTAACAAAGAAAAAGTCAGTTCATGAAACTACTAATTCATGAATTATCATTATTGAATTTTTTCAATATATTTTATTGATTATGCTATTACAGTTGTCCCATTTTCCCCCCTTTTTTCCCCTCCGCCACACATCCCCCCCCACTCCCCACCCTTTAGTTTTTGTCCTTGGATCATACATATAAGTTCTTTGGCTTCTGTATTTCCTATACTATTCTTAAACCTCCCCCTGTCTGTTTTCTACCTACCATTTATGCTACTTTTTCTCTGTACTTTTTCCTTCTCTTTCCCCCTCCCACTCCCCTGTTGATATTCCTCCATACCTTATATAAATCCTTTTAACATTTCATATAATAAAGGCTGTGTCATGATGAACTCCTTGAACTTGACCTTATCTGAGAAGCACTTTATCTGCCCTTCCATTCTAAAGGATACCTTTGCTGGATAGAGTATTCTTGGATGTAGGTCCTTGCCTTTCATGATTTGGAATACTTCTTTCCAGCCCCTTCTTGCCTGAAAGGTCTCCTTTGAGAAATCAGCTGACAGTCTTATGGATTCCTTTGTAGGTAACTGTCTCCTTTTCTCTTGCTGCTAAGATTCTCTCCTTATTTTTCATCTTGGGTAATGTCATTATGATGTGTCTTGGTGTGTTCCTCTTTGGGTCCCGCTTCTTTGGGACTCTCTGAGCTTCCTGGACTTCCTGGAAGTCTATTTCCTTTGCCAGACTGGGGAAATTCTCGTTCATTATCTGATCAAATAAATGTTCAATTTCTTGGTCTTCCTCTTCTCCTTCTGGCATCCCTATGACCTGGATGTTGGGCCGTTTACAGATGTCTTGGAGGTTCCTAAGCCTCTCCTCATTTTTTTGAATTCTTGTTTCTTCCTTCTGGTCCACACCGTTGATTTGAGTCCCAATTTCCTTCTCTTCCCTATTCGTTCCCTGCACATTCCCCCTCATTTTTTTTAGCATATCCTTCATTTGTTCATTTATTTGTGTCCAACTTTCTTCCTATTTTGTGAGCATCCTGATTACCAGTGTTTTGAACCATGCATCTGATAGGTTGGCTATCTCCTCGTCCCTTAGTTGTAATTTTTCTGGAGCTCTGTTCTGTTCTGTTCTTTCATTTGGGCCTTTTTTGTTTTTTCTTGGTGCGCCTGTTACTTTAAGGGGCGGAGCCTTCGGTGTTCACCAGGGTGGGGTAACCCACTTCGTTGTGTCGTGATGCTGCCTGTGGGGGCAGGGCCTGAGCGAACAATGGCGCTTGCTCAGCTCTCTGCACTTCCCCTGCTACCCACAAGCAAGTTGGGTCCTTCTGTGCTGGCTCCGGGGTGGGTTGGCGGGCTTGCATAGTTCCTAGTCCCTGTGGGTCTCTCCGCCGAACTCTCCTGTGAACCCAGGAGTTCCTCCTGCCACCACCTCAACCCCCACAGGTGTTTTCAATTGGTGGTTTGAGGCTTTATTTCCCCATGATGGTGGGTTGCGAGGTCTGCCCTGCTCCCCAGCTTTTTCTCCTGGTTTATTTGCGCACAAACGAGGGACCACCCAGTCCACCAGTCTCAGCCCCTTTGGGTCTGGGTCGGCCAGCCGCAGGTTTTACTGAATGTGCCGGCCGCATTTTGGCCAAGGGCTCCCACCTCAGGCCTTTCTAGGCAGCTGCAGCATTGCCCATACTGCTCTACAAACCATGGTCTCCCTGTACGCTCTGCGCCTGGCTCCGCCCTGCTTACCGGTCTGGATGAACGTGTCTTCTTTAACTCCTTGGTTGTCGGACTTCCACTCAGTTCGATTTTCTATCAGTTCTGGCTATTGTTTTTTTAAATTGTTGTTTTTTCCTCTTTTGGTTGTACGAGGAGGCACAGTGTGTCTACCTATGCCTCCATCTTGGCCGGAAGCCTGAATGTTTTATGAGGAAGCAAACGTTATTTGCATAGTTTTTCCAAGAGATCTTTCACTGAGTTAGAGCTCGAACCATCTTGACTTATTTCCCCAGCATCTCACTTTCCCTTTTAGGAAAGATGCAGAATGTAAATAAGTAAAAGTTAGTTTTTCTCAGTAAATTACCACCTGTAGTAAGAACTTTATCCTCAAACTTGGTAGATTGGAGATTGTAGATTAAGGTTATATTTCAGGTAGCCGTCTAGTTTTTTATGGTGTACAGTTTTACGATAACCCAAACAAACGCATTTGAACTGAATCACACATTCACCTCCTGTAATCTGCTTGTTATGCAGCGGCTCTTTCCAGCTCGGTTCCTTGACTACCCACCGAGTTCCAAGTCCTGTCTGAAGTGTTGGAGGCCACAAAAATACACTTATAAAGCAACTGGATAAAACACGGTAAAGGCTGTAATATGGTCAGGCACAAGAGAGGATCACGGTCTCTGGCCTCACTTGAGGATTCTGGAGGCTGGAGAGGCCACCTCGCAGAGTGAGCAGGAAGCTGCCAGTTGAACAGCAGTACAGGGCGTTACCACTACAGCCTGACATGGAAGACATCCGTGGTGGGAGCTAAGATGAGCATTCCTGAGTGCCTCGCTGTGGCGTGGGACTCATCCTGTACGCACCAGGCAGGCACGACGGAAACACTTCCAGCAGAGAATGTAGCAATCAGATGTGTCTGAGGTCACTGTGGTGGCAGTGGAGAGGGTCAAGTTAAAGACCAGAGGGAAGTGATAGGGCAAGCACAGAGGAGTGGAGCTCAGTGAGGAAACAGTGCCGTCCGTGATCCGGGGAAAAGGAATGGGCCCAACTAGGGAAAGGGGAAGCGGGGTGGCTTCACAAAGTATTCAGGATTAGCAGAGTTGGTACTTGGTGGTTGAATGAATTGGAGCTCAACAGAAAGAGTCTAGGGTGACTCCCCGTGTCTGGCTGGCATGACGGTGAGGTGGTACCTTGTCCTGAAATGGGAAAAGTGGACGGTGGAAAAGGAAGCAGTCATTACTGACTAACAAGAAGAATAATCTTGGCTTTGTGTCCACTATCTCATTTGAATTTCCCGAAGTTATTGTTCATCTTGAAAACCTTGCACCTCCTAGGCCTCACAGCATTTTCCCTTGGACTGCTGTATATTCATATATTGAGTGCAGCATTTATAATTATTCATCTCTTTGAAGATAATCTTTTCATGAATATTTTAATGCTCGACTCAGTAGGCCATTTTTCTTCTGAAGTATTTCTAATATGAGACAAACTGAAATAATTTTCCTAAGCTATATGCTAGGCCCTTTTCATTAATGAAGAGTAAATTGTTATCTTTAAGTGAGTCAGAGCCCTTTTACTGAGCTTAGTCTCGTAACCGCATTCTGTAGGAGACTAAGGTAAGGATTTCCTATAGCAGTTGTCAGTCATTTTGATAAGGCCCTGCATATTGAATATTTCCTAAGTTTTTCTCACTCTGTGTATAATTATGGGTAAATTACATTTTGATTGACTAGAACAGACACCGGTCACATAGAGAAGTTCTAGAAGAAATAATTGTTCTGTATTTGATCAGGAATTACTTTTTAATATATCCATGTATGAGTTCTTAAGCATTATAATGTTTTAAAGTGCAGCTAATTCAGAGCTAGCAAAAGTACTTATTATAGCACTGTTTTTCATCTTTTTCTCCATTTGACATTTACAGCCAGAGATAATCAATAAAGCTGATATTCCCCCTCCATTTGACCTAAAAGAGTTGAAATATAAACAGTAAGCAAAACACAGTATTGGTAAACCTTTTAATCCAATGTCGTAATTTTAATAGGTGGCCATATGTTGCCTGGTTCATGAACTCACTTGGGTGAAATGGCCCCTGTGGGGTCAATTAGCACCGCAGCAAGAAAGCACCGTTTCGCTGCCACATTGGCATCTTCTAAAGGCCTGGCTGCTGTTTCACTAAGAGGCGCCAGGGCTCACACAGAGACCCAGGGCAGGGGTGAAACCACTTCCTATGAACCCATCGTCATGTTCTGCCAAAAGTCTTTCTTAAGTCACATGAAGATGCAATATTATGTTCTCTGTATAAATGGAGAGTTTGGTTTTTTAATTAATTAAAAATGATAAATCAGTATACATGTACAATTTACAAAAATTAAAAAAGAACAAAAGAGTAAAATTCTAAACCAACAAAAGAGTGGTCAGTGAAAGGAAGTCTCCCTTTCGTTCCTGTCTGTCAGCAGCCCAGTTTCTCGGGAGCCAAGTCCTTCTAGCAGCAGCGTGTCTGTTTCTCCAGGAGAATGCTGTGTGTATACAAGTATAACCTTTTAAAAATACTGGCAGCAAATTCTACACAGTGTTGTGCCTAGTTCTTTCTTTACTTAACACCATGTTTGTGCTCAGAGATTCCATAATCTCTTTTAAAATTATTTTTATTAGTATTAATTTATTTGTAAAAGTTAAAGTTGGTCATGTGTTATAAAGCTCAATCATGAAAACATTAACGTTTTGCTATTGTTTAATGTATGATTTAAAATTGTATATATAACAGGGTTGCCTCAATAGCAAAATAATATCAGAAAAGAAGAACAAGTTGGAAGACTCACACTGGCTAGTCTCAGAATTGTCACTACATAGCTACAGTACTCAAAACAATGTGTTACTGGCATAGGGATAGACAGAGAACAATGGGATATCGTGGAGTCTAGAAATAAACCTGTGCATCAATGGCTGTTTGATTTCAACAAGAACATTAAGGCCATTCAGTGGGAAAGAATAGTCACTTCAACAAATGGTCCTAGGACAACCAGGTATCCACACACAAAAGAACAGATTTGGCCTCCTACTTCATACCATATATAAAACTTAACTCAAAGTGGATCAAAGACCTAAGTGCAAACTAAAACTTTATAGTTGTAGTTCTCTTAGAAGAGAACAGAGAGGTATTCTTGACCTTGGATTTAGCAGTGGACTCTTAGATGCCAAAAGCAGGAGTAAGAAAAGGAAAAGGTTACAGTTATACCTTGGTACGTGTTGGCTTCAGAACTTGTCAAACTCTGCACTCATCGTGTTTTGACGAGAAAAAATGTTTCTGCACTTGGCACTTGCTCAGGACTCATGGTGCCCGCTGGAACTTGTATGAGCCAATGCCACCCCTCAAGAGAAAATGCTTCATTGTTCAGTATTCGTCAGTTTTGGCGCTCATCACAAGTTTTGGAAGGAATTAACAATGAGAACAGGGATAACACTGTAATTGGACTCCATAAAAAATATAAAAAATTGTGCACTAAAAGATATCATCCAAAAAAATGAAAAGATAACTTACAGAATGGGAAAAAATATTGTAAATCGTATGTATGATAAAGACCCAGTATCCAGAATATATAAAGAGCTCTTACTACTCAGCAACAAAAAGACAAACGACCCAACTTAAAAATGGGCAAAGTACTGGAGTAGACATTTCTCCAAAGAAAATATACCAATAATCAATGAGCACATGAAAAAATTTTCAACATAGTTAGTCATTAGGGAAATGCATCAAAACCACTTCACCTGCACCCTGGCTAGGTGTGTCAGTTGGTTAGAGTGTTGTCCATACATCAGAAAGGTTGCAGGTTCAGTTCCCAGTCAGGGCATGTACCTAGGTTGCAGATTCGATCCCTGGTCAGACGTGTACTGGAGGCAGCTGATAGGTGTTTCTCTCTCTCTCTCTCTCTCTTTCTCTCTCTGTCTCTCTCTGTCAAATCATTAAACATATCCTCTTGTAAGGAATAAAAAAAAAAAAAACCCACTTCACCTGCAGTAGAGTGGCTGTAATTTAAAAAAAAAGAGGAAAACAGGTGTTGGTGAGGGCATGGGAAAATTGGAACCTTAATACATTTCTGGTGGGAAAGTAAAATGGTTCAGGCACTGTGGAAAACAGCTTGATGGTTTCTCCAAAGTTAAACATATAACTCAGCAAATTCTACTCCTAGGTATAGAACCAAAAGAATTGAAATACAGATATTCAAACAATACTTGTATATGAATATTCATAGCCATATTATTCACTATGAACCCAAGTATTCATTGGTAGATGAGTGGATAAGCAAATTTTGGAATGAATAGTATTTATCCCTAAAAAGAAATGAAGTAATGCTCTAACAGGGATGAACCTCAAAAACTTTATGCTCAGTGAAATAAGCCAGACACAAAAGATCACGTATTATATGGCCCTATTATATGAAACATCCAGAATGGGCAACTCCATAGAAACAGAAAAGGGATTAGTGTTGCCAGGGGTGGTGGGAGGGGACAGCGGCGAATGGCTGCTTCACGGATACAGGCTTTCCTTTTAGGCAATGAAAACCGTTTTGAAACCAGATAGATGTGATGGTTGTACAACTTGTGGCCACTGAAATGTTCACTTTAAAATGGCTTTTCATTTTATGTTGTGTAAAATTTCGCCTTGTAAAAATTTTTTATATTTAATCCAACTGAGCATTTTGATTTCCATTGTAGCATTTAATGGCTAAAACATACTTTAAGGATGTGATTAAATCAACTGTTTACAGAATTAATCCCTGAAGCACCTCCAGAAAAGCCCTGGGTTCCAGGAAACACAATTTGAGAAACACTGGGCCCTTTCACACCATGTAGAAAATGGAAAGCCAGCCTTGAACCCTCTATTGAGTGACAAGGAGCTGAACTCTCTGCAAGGGAGAGAGATCCTGTGCCACTGATAGACAGCTCTTGTTCTCGGACAAGTCTTTACATTATGCCAAAGTCTCCGTGACACTTCGACCCAGCAGTCCTGGTCGTGGCCTCTAGAATCACTGACATCATCAATGTGACAGAAGATCGCTGATATGTTCACCTATCATAGGGTCTTCTTTTCTCTCACCTACACGCCCTCAGTTCCTTGAACTGTTCCCCCTGTGGCAGGTTTTCAGATTTCCCGATTACCCTTGAGTGTTCTCATTTACTCCAAGGAAAGAGGTCTTAAAATATCACGTTCTTTCTCATAGCTGCATAGCTTTCCAATGTACAGATCTACCAGGTTTACCCAGGGCCCTGCAGGTAAACACCAGCTTGTTTCCGTTTGTTTTGTGGTATGATGCTGCAATGAAAAATGCCTGTGCGCATGTCATGTCGCAAATGTCTACATAACAACTTCCTAGAAAAAGAACGGTGAGGTGAAAGGTGTGTATAGTTGGGATTTTATCAGACATTGACAGATTACTCTCGTTTGTTTCACTTTGCCTTCCCGTGAGCAGTCTGTGTGAGGAGACCTGTTTTCCACACCATCTCCAACACTTAATGCTAAACGTTTTTATCTTTTTGAATCGGACAGGTGAAAATGGTATCTCATTTCAGTTTTAATATGCATTTCTTTTTACTTTGAAAGAAGTGGAACATCTTTTTGTGTTTTTAAGAGTCCCTTTCCTCTTTCTGCTGGAAGCTTTACAGATCAAGTTTACAGGTCACTTTGGGGTGGGGTTTTCGGTCTTCGATTTTGTTGGGCGCCTTCCATTTACCCTATTTTGTCATGTAGAATGCGCAGTTTTTGCCCAGATGTTTGAAGGAAAAATAATCATGCGCATTATACATGGGTATAAGGAATACATACCCTGGGTATAATAATGGGCATAGTCCCATGTATAATGGGTACAAAACTGTGTGTATGCATTACACGGCAAAATCCAGTAACCACCTGTGCTCTAGAAATGTCACCTCCGTCCATTTCTCCTTCCCATACTCTATATTGTGTGTATTCATACCTTATATTTCCTATGAAATGTTCAAAAAGAGTCACATGTGGTCTGTTCTTGCTTTTGATCCAGAGCGTCTTTTTAAAAAATTTTTAATTTTGATTTTAGAGAGAGGGGAAGGGAGAGAGAAAGAGAGAGAAACATCAGTGTGAGAGAGACATCTATTGGTTGCCTTCCATAAGCACCCTGACCCCCAGCTGGGACCAAAGTTAAACATTCGTTGCTAAACCAGGATCGAACCATCTACGTTTCTTTTGGTTTGCGGAACGACAGCCAACCAACTAAGCCACATCGGCAGGGACAGAGCATCTTGTTTTTCAACCAGTGTTCTCTGCTTGTATCTCCCCCCCCACCCCAAATGCATCTGCTGCTCCTTAACTTAGAGTAATGTATTTTAGCCTGGGCAAGGTAGTATAGTACCCTTTTAATACCCATTGAGAATAACTTGATAAAATATTCAGAGCTAGTAAGTGGCAAAGCAAATACCCTCTTAAATCTTTTGACTTTTCTGTTACTATGCGTTGTACTATTTTTCTATGTCCATTTGTTTTGTGTATTCGAAGCCCTTTTAATTGTGTTCTGAGAAAGGATTTCTTTTACTTCCTAGTTTATTCTCACTGGCTGAAGTTTATTTGTAAGCCTTGTTAAGCTACACACTAGCAGAATAAAATGTTTATATATTTTAAGTAATTTTTGGATATTAGATTTGATGTTTCTGGCTTCAGTTTTAATAAACCTTCTTGAGAGCTAAATGGTTGCTTCTTGAAAAAAAAACATAGTGAGAAAAAATTGATAGAATATTCTCTGCAGTCATTTTTTATTTTGCTTTTTTTTTTTTTTTGATGCTAAACCAAAAGGATTGGAGTCAGGATTTAAATTTACTAAGTATTTAGGTAATCTTTATATAAATTCTAGTGATGACTAATGTAGGAAAGTTTTAAAAACAGATTTTTAAAAAGATATTTGGAGTAGTTCTTTACTTAACCTGGTCATTTTAGTTAAGATTATACTTCACAAGGTATGTGTGGTTTGATGGCTAATTTTTTCATGTTAAAGTGGTGCTAATTGCAAATATTCTGAAATAGACTAATTAGAGTTCCATTTAGATACTGAATATGAGAGTAAATGTGTAATCATCTCATTTGTATGTGGTCAGAAGGACTGTGGTGTGTATTTTTTATAGGACTTAATAGCATGATGATATTCCATTTATTTGTGCTTGTTCACAGAAATATAAAGCTTATTATGGTTACCTAAGAAAACATGTTCTAGATAAACATAAAGGTTATATCTTTTCTTTTTTAAAAATAGGAACAGATGTCTCAAGTATTAGATGCCATGTTTGAAAAATTAGTCAAAGAAGGAGAACACGTAATTGATCAAGGTGATGATGGTGACAACTTTTATGTAATCGATAGGTGAGTTTTGCATAGCTTCACTACTAAAATGTAACGAACTTTTTGGGTAAAATCTCAATGGTTATAACGATAGCAAATTAATGTATAGTTGCGGTTGCCTCCTTACTCTTATTACTACATAATAGGCACTAAACCTGCTGTGAATACGTGCAGTGAAATCATACTGGATCATGAAAAGAGGAATCGTTTATAAAAGAACTGATGATTTTTGGTTATTTTAATCTATACATCTCAGTTGCTTACTGCAAACCTTCTCATTTGTTAACTTCTGTTTGACAGGTAGTTAGTATGTAATTGGTGCCTATTACAGTGAGAATCGGAAGCATAATACAGCACCTGGGATACTGAATCACAGTGCAACTCAGTCCGTTACAGTTTTTGTTAGCTGTAAAGTAAAGCATGCATATGGTTTAAAAAATCAAAGGGGGCATAAGGCAGAAAGTCTCATCCCCACTTCTTCCGCATCACGTAGTCGGTCGAGTAGTAGTTTGTCCTTCCAGAAGTTGCTTATCCATTATTTTTTTTGCCTTTTAAAAACGCTATAAATTATTCTATTAAAATAAGAAGGCATGCATCTACATTGAAAAAATCTAATTTCAGAAAACTTCAAGTTGTGCTTAATAAGACCTTGTGCTTTAAGTATGCTTTTACCAGTAATTACGTAAAAGTCCCAAAATTGTAATAGGGAGAGCAGTCTGAACTGAGTGTTTCTTCACGTTGTAAAGTGATGCTGAAGTATTTATGAGACAATCGGTATCCCTACCCTGATTTATTGGATTACATTTGCTTCTGTGGGTAGAGCTGTGTCCAACTCAGAAGCCTTGTGGAAAATTACTCCCCATCTGTCTGCTTAGTCCTTGTTTCTTGATCTTGGCTCTGTGGGTGGTATCTTGCATAAATCAGCAGTGCATTTCCACTGAGTCTTCCGTTCCCTCATCCCAAATGCCCTGGTGCCCTACAGAGCTGTTGCCAAGGCCGTATCCAGGGCCCTGGTGCACTCTGATTTTAGAACAAAACAGAACCAGTTATCTCATATGTAAGTTACAGTCATGGTTTTTGTATCATTAACCACTTGCATCAGTGAAGCACCTCAGAAATTTATTCAGCTATTGGTTATTTAATTGTAGGGGCATATGAGAACCCTAAATGCCATATAGGATTAATCTTCTTTTAGTAGGTATTTTGACCATAATAATTCCCCTACATTTGTATATGGTACATTCTTTTCAGGTAGTTCCTGATTACCCATTTGACAGGGGAAAACTCTCAGGCACACAGAAGTGGCATGAGGGGTGGAGATTACCCAGATGATCGGTGTAGAGCCGGCCCAGCAGGCAGGGCTCTTGGCCACCGTTTGTGTTCCGTCCGTGCCCAAGGCCTCATGTTATCAGGGCAGCGATCCGTGTAAGAAAGCAACACACAGTATTTTAACAGATTTTAGACTCACATGATTTCAACTGGACTAGAGCTCATTTTACTTCTCATCAGCACATTTGTTGTATATTTTATCTTACCTCAAAGTAGAAAATGTAGAGACTAGTTTTAGTGCAAAGGTGTAAATATCATAAAATAGAAGAATCAATCTCTGCTTGAAAAATAATAATTCATGAAAAAATTCTAGATGTTATCCTTGAAACAGCCATTCTGTCTGTGAATCATAGTAAGCCAGTTTTTCTCTTCCTTATTCACTAATATTTTTCTCTATTTTCTTATGTCTTTGCTTGTATTGTTTTTACCATTCATAGCCCATTTTTTAAATTAAAAACACTCTCTTTTTTGTCTTTGTTAGGGTTTAGCCAATAAGATAAAGCCAAAGAACTTGCCGTGTTTGCCCTCACAGGTGCTTCAGCAAGCCTTGAAGCCACGTTCCCTGGTCACCGACAGCATATGAAAGGCATTCCTCCACCAGGAGAGTGTCGTTCATGGAAATGCAGCACGTAGTGCAAATAAACCTCGGTGTGTTTGTTCTAGTAAAACCACTTATGAAAACAGCAGCCAGTGCGTGGGCCGCGGTTGGCCAGCCCCTCCTTTAGGTTATGAAGGGATCCTCACAAAATGTTGTGTGTATGTGTATATTTTAAATAGTTATAAAGTTATTTTCTTCTTATCTCAAAAGTAATACATGTTCATTTTAGAAACAAAAACTCTTCAATTAGGTAGTTAATGTCCCTGGATTCCTTCAGTGTTCTTGTGCTTAGAGATAACTACAGCCAGCATTTTCATACACATTCTTTCACACGGTTATCTGTGCGTACACTGCTTGGTTGCTCTTAGTTATATTTTGTCATTTATTTTATTACCTCCAGTTTTTATTGTTTTGCCTCGTTTTCCCCAGCAGGCGCGTGTATGGTCCTCCCCCTAGTCTAAATGACGGTCTCTTCATGCTTGTCTGGATCAGACGATGTCTCTGGAACATCTTAATGCCCTTTTGTTGCTTGTTGCCATCAGAGGGCAAAGGAAAGTGTGGAATGAGGTTTTGCTGCACAGGGCTTTTCTCTCAAACCAGGTTTTATTGTAATGAGATTCTACCTGAATTACTTTTACCTTTTATTTTTCTTGTGTCCAACAGAGGAACATTTGATATTTACGTGAAATGTGATGGTGTTGGAAGATGTGTTGGTAACTATGATAATCGTGGGAGTTTTGGCGAACTGGCCTTAATGTACAACACACCCAGAGCAGCTACAATCACTGCTACCTCTCCTGGTGCTCTGTGGGGTTTGGTGAGTGAAATATTTCTTTGAACTGAATATTATTTGTAAAAAGTATTATGATCAAAGCCAGGGTAGATACAGCATTTTAGTTCTAATAGGTGGATTTATTTGGGATCATCACTAAGCACCGGGGGATTAAGCAACTACTGGATACTGAAATGCCAGGCACTAAGGCTGTGCTGAGTGAAATCTTCATATTCTTCCCCCCAGTCAAGTCAGGTGCTTAAAGCACTGGCCCTGGGAAAGACACTCGGACCCAAAATGGTCCTCTGCCTTCGCTCATCTTTAAACAGTCACACAAGGAACCACCAAAGCCGTCAGTGCTCTGAGATAGCCTTATGTGTAAAGTATGACAGTCTGTGGCTCCCAAAGTATGGCCCCCTAACCAGGAGCATCTGATCTGGGGCCCCACTTACTGATTTAGGCCCACTAAATCAGAAACTCTGGAGATGGAGCCCAGCAACCTGAATCTGAGCAAGCCTGCTGAGCGATTGTTACGCGCACTCGAGTGTAAGGAACCACTGTAAACTGATTTGTGTGGGGTATACATTAATTGGTAACAACTTTGCATTGAATAGCAGCTGTGTAGAGAAAAAATACTTGGTGCCTGTGTTTCTCACCTGGATGCACATGAAAATTACTTGGGCAGGGAGGTGGTAAAAAATCCTCTTGCCTAGGCCCCACCACAAATTTAATCTTACTCTCCCTAATCAGACTCTCCCCAGGGTGGAACCTGGGCTTTCAAAATAAATTTCTAAATGGTAGTATTAGAGTAGTAAGTAATGGTAGAAACAAGACTTAAAAGTTGGTTTAGAGGCATTTGGGTAAGGGGGGAAAGGAGATTTCTTTTCATAGATGATACCAGGATGCAGAGGAACAGGCAGTAGTAAAGCTGATTCTGGAAGCCTGTTTAAGCTGGTGCTTCTTGCACAGATCACCTGTGATGAAGCCTGTGACTCTGTGTTTCTCATAAGCTCCCAGGAGACACCAGTGCTTCTGGGCCCCGACACACGCTTTCAACAGCACTGACTTAAGGGCCTGTTTACACCACTTGTATTTCCTTTTTAAATTGTTGAAAATAGCCCACCCTGTAGTTTCAAGTTGGGTCTATCAGATTATTTCTCTCAAATCCTTTGTGGAAGGGGGAAAGGCTGAGATGATAGGAAGTGTATTAATTTCATTTCCAAGGACTGTAGCTTTACAGAAGTTAAAAATGATTCACTCAGGACTCCACATTTGACTCCAAAGTGGATTCAGCTGGTAAAAATACCACTTGATCATAGAAATAAGACAGTGTACATTTCTTCTTACTAGAACCAGGCAGTTACTGGTCTACGTATTAAAAATGAGTCACGTTTTAAGTTGCAGAAGAAAAATTGGAATTGTTTCTGGTGGAGGAAAACTCATTATCTGAAGTGTTTTAAGGGCTATAAACGATTTGCCTACCCAAAGCCAGCCCAGTAAAACTCCCAAACTGGGAGCAGACGTGGTCCCTGGGAAGTATTCATTTGCCAAGGATGCTCAATGAATTTAGAAACTCAAGAGCATAAGAAAGGACATTGGAAGCTACACAAAAGAACCAGTCTGAAATGAAGGATACACTAACTGAAATGAAGAAGAACTTACAGGGAATCAACAGTAGAGTATATGAGACCAAGAATCAAATCAGCAATTTGGAATATAAGGAAGCAAAAAACACCCAGTCAGAATAGTAGGAAGAAAAAAATCCAAGAAAAGAAAAAAAGAAATGAAGATAGTACAAGAAGCTCCTGGGACAACTTAAAGCATACCAACATTTGCATCATGAGTGTGCCAGAAGAAGAGCAAGAAATTGAAAGCCTATTTGAAAAAAAAAATGACAGAAAACTTCCCTAACCTGGTGAAGTAGATAGATATTCAAGTCCAGGAAGCACAGGGAGTCAGTCTCAAACAGGATGAACCCAAAGAAATCCACACAGAAAGATATCATAATTAAAACGCAAAAGGTTAAAAACAAGAATAAAACAGTCTTCAAGGCAGCAAGAGAAAAGCAGTTATTTACCTGCAAGAGTTCTCATAAGGTCTTCAGCTGATGTCTAACAGGAACTTTGTAGGCCAGAAGAGATTGGCAAGAAATAATAAATAGTCAAAGTGATGGAAAGCAAGAACCTACAACCAAGATTACTTCATCTAGCAAAGTTACCATTTAGAATTAATTGAAGGACAGATAAAGAGCTTCTCAGACAAGAAAAAGTGAAAGGAGCTCACCACCACCAAGCCAGTATGTGAAACGTTAAAGGATCTTTAAGAACAAGAGATCAAAAAATGAACAGTAGAATGTTTGTCAACGGTTGAATCTAAAAAACAAAATAAATGAACAAGCAGAACAGAAACAGACTCATAGATACAGAGAACATTTTGGGTTTTGCCAGCTAGGAGGGGGTTGGGTGGATAGGTGAAAATGGTGAAGGGAGTAAGGAGTACAAATTGGTTCTTGGAAGTGTAAAGTACAGCATAGGGAATATAGTCAGTAAGATTCTAATAACTGTGTGGTGTCAGATGGCTATGAGATTTACCAGGATGATCACTTAATTATTTAATGTCTAGCTACTGAGGTGTACACCTGAAACTAACATAATATTGTATGTCCACTGCAATTGAAAAATTAAAAATTGCTTAAATTGTAAATAAATAAAAGTTGCAGAGGGAGCAACTTTTAAATGTTCTAATCGCAGAGCGGATTTTAAGTGTTCTAATCGCAATAAAGTTTTTATAACTGTTTAAAGTCATGGATGTTAACTAAACTTTAATTGTGGTGATCATTTTGCAATATATACAAAAATCAAATCATCATGTTGTACACCTGAAAATGTAATAGAACAGTTATGACATTATCAGATTGATTTTATAATATTCTAGGACTATCACCATGGGTGCAAAGAACTGGGTGCTAGTCCCAACTAGAAACTGCATACATTGGTGGTTGCCAGGGGCTGTGTGTGGGGTGAATGGGCAGATACTGGTCAAAGGGGAAATATAACTTTCAGGTAAAAGATGAGTAAATTCTGGGACCAAATACAGCATGGTTGTTATTATTATAGTTAACAACATTGCATTATATATACTTGTAAGTTACTAAAGTCTTAAATATTCTCACCGTAAGAGAAATGGCAATTAGGTGATAGAGGCATTAACAAACTCTCCTGGGGGAGTCATTTCACATTGTATAAGTGTGTCAAATCAACACGTTGTATACTTTAAACTTACACAATATTATTGGTCAATTATGTCTCAAAGCTGAGGCAAGAAAAAGAATATGGTGCTGGTATTTAGTTTTTTAAATGGCGCGACAGTGCCACCTTGTGGGGTTAGCCTCATTACATGATAGTTGGTCTCTGTTCTGAATAAAAGTAAACAGATGCTTCCTTTAAAAAACGTAAAATAATATTTTATATGGTTCTGTATTTTATGCTTGAATAAAAATCTTAAATAAGTTACATTAAATGTATAATAATGTTATTCTTTTATTTTAAAATCTTGTTATTATTTGTTTCTTACAGGGAATAAAATGAAACTATCTCCTAAAACTTTTTTCCTTAGAAAATTTATCTTTTAACTGTCTTTGTATTTGATATTCTGCCTTAGGACAGGGTAACCTTCAGGAGAATAATTGTAAAAAATAATGCCAAAAAGAGAAAAATGTATGAAAGTTTTATCGAGTCACTGCCATTTCTTAAATCTTTGGAAGTAAGTATGTATTTATATTTTGCTTTGAAAACTTCTGTTTTGTTAGGAATATTTACCTCTATACAAAAGTTTCTTTGAATAAAACTCTATCCACATTTTCATTCAAAGATTAATTTTGGTGTTTGTATAGTTCATTATTACTTTTACTACCTAAAACTGCATTTATGTTATTGTTTATTAGCAATAGGTTCCTGTGAGCATCTGTAGCAGTTTTATGCTGTCCTTTCTAAAAGAGATTTGAAATAAACATGCAATGTCTATTAGGAGCCACGAGTTACACCTTTCTAGGGAGAGGTTATCTAAATACAGAACGTGGATATTAACTCAATATAACAAATATCTATTCCCTTATGAATGTACCAGGGAAAAGAAAGAATAAATAGAGCAACATTCCCCCCCTCACCAAAAAATTAATCCTTCTAGTTACCAAAAAAAAAAAAAAATTCCTCACTGGCCTCTCAGTCATCTTTGCTGTTTATTCCTCTTTTCATTTCTTCTTAAATTGGCATTCTAGTGTCTTTTATTTTTTCAGGCTACTCTTACTCACTTGGTGAACTTGTCAAATCCCCTGGTTTTAAACACTATATGATGATGCCTTTTAAAATTGACATAATCGGATAAGGTCCCTCCCTGGAATGCCAGACTCTCATAACTATCTGCCTGCATATTTAACATTTCCTCTCAGACACTAAATAGACATCTCGATCCTCACACCCTAAATCTTCTCCACCCCTCTTCCTCATCTTAGTGGCTGGCAACTAAGATCGTTCAGCATCTGGGCCAGAATCTTTGGGGTTAGTACTGACTCATCTACGGAAGTATCTTTGTTGTATTGTTAGTATATGCCTGGCAGAAATTTTGGCCACATTACAGAATGCAAATTAGGCAACTGATCTCTAACAGCATATGTCTTTAAATTTAAATAGATCGGGGGTTGGAAATCCAAATGCCTTCAGATCTAGGCAAGTTATATAAAGAAGAAAAACCAAGATAGGACAGGGTTTTGGTAAACTGGAGAACATGTGCTCCATCTAAAGAAACAGCTGCTAGTCTACCATAGATACTTTGCCGTGTGCAAATACGAGCTGAGTATTGTTAATTTTTCAACAGATGCTGGAAATTCAGATTTTTGTGAGAAATTTACTTAAAAATGCTGTTTGTTAATTCATGTAACACATACAAGCCCACACACTTCTTGGTTTATTTAGCTTATAGGCTACTGATTTTTAAATTTCTGAAATAGATATTACCACCCAATTAATCTATTTATTTAATAGTTATTTTTTTCTTTGTAGGTTTCTGAACGCCTGAAAGTGGTAGATGTGATAGGCACCAAAGTATATAATGATGGAGAACAAATCATTGCTCAGGTATAATCCTTTTTATATAATTTAGTTTAGGGTTACATTCCAAAAGTTTCTTAAAAATTGTAAATCTTGCCCTGGCTGGTGTAGCTCAGTGGATTGAGCGCGGGCTGGGAACCAAGCGGTCCCAGTTCGATTCCCAGTCAGGGCACATGCCTGAGTTGCAGGCCAGGTCCCCGTGAGGACCATGTGAGAGGCAACCATACATTGCTGTTTCTCTCCCTCTCTTTCTCTCTCCCTTCCCCTCTCTCTAAAAAATAAATAAAAATAAAATCTTTAAAAAAAAAAGAAAAAAATTGTAAATCTTGATGAATTTTTCTTATGTCTATAATTAGCATGTATTGATGGATTAAATGAATATTACTTTTACCAAATGACCTATTAAAATGGTTTAATTTACAGCCATTAAGCTTTGAATATTTTTATTTATGTAATTAACTCCTAATGAATATGTATTGTCATCAGGTGGACTTCTGCTTAATTTTGTATTTGTACATGATATATATATAAAGAATAAGATGCCATTTATAAGAGGAAAATTATAGGTGGATGTTCCATGAGATTAATGAGGACTCAGAAGGTACACTGAGATAGTAGACTTTTGTACAGTCAGTTCATGATGCCATTCATGATAGCTTCTCCCTCATAAAATTAACAAAAAGTGGAACACACTGTACCATATACTCTGTTGGCTTCCAGACACTAAATGAGGGCCAACATGCTATTTAACCATTAATGCTTATCTAAAAATCACACTTGCAACCAGTAGTAGTAATACATACCTTGGTTAGAATACAGCTTGCGAGAAGTAGGATTTATGAGATAATTGAAGTTCACAGATAGAGCGCACAGATGATAGTACCTTATTTCCTAGTTACATTTTTGAAGTATTGGACAGATGATTCAAACAGATTTTTAATAGATTCTGTAATTTTTTTATCATAATAATATACTGTACTATTTAGCTAAAATATCCTCTCTTCTTTGGATATATGTGAAACAAGATTCAAGGTCTGTGAGACTGAGGAAAGAATAATTGTTTTAGAAGGGAAATAAATTAATCTCTGTCCCCTCCCTGCTCCCACCCTCCTAGCACACTCACGGATTAGAGCAGTGAAGGATTGGGAAGAAGTGGAATCAAATTAG
This sequence comes from Micronycteris hirsuta, assembly GCA_004026765.1. Taxonomy (NCBI): domain Eukaryota; kingdom Metazoa; phylum Chordata; class Mammalia; order Chiroptera; family Phyllostomidae; genus Micronycteris; species Micronycteris hirsuta. The sequence goes on from PVJI01009107.1 coordinate 37,884, forward strand.
AAAACAAGGCTAAGATTCTACTATATAAATTGCTAAGAAAGTATAGAACACTTTTGAAATGATTTTTTTAGCTTTTTATTTTGAAATAATTATAGCGTCACGGGAAGTTGCAAAAATAGAACAGAGAAGTCCCATGCACTCTTCACCCAGTTTCCCCAGGGCGTCTTGCGTCACTGGAGCGCAGCCTCAAACCAGGAAACGCGGGGCCCAGTCCACAGGCCTGACTGGGGTTCGCAGGTTCACCTGCACTGAGAGCACATTCTGAAAACTAAATTACACAGCAGTCAGTAGACCTACTGTGATTCAAATTTGAAAATGAAACTTATGAAAACTTGTAGTAAAAGTAAGGAAAAGGAGATATGTATACTACACTTGGAGTTTATTAAGGATATTTTGAGATACTGTTTTTTAAGCATTCATAAACATACATGTCTATACTATATTATATAAATCTACTCAATATTTATTTTGTGATGTAAATTGATACTGTAGTTCCTGAATTGTACTAAAGGGTTTTGGAGCACCTAAGTTTCTTTTCCAAATTACTTGCAGAGGCCCAGTAAAGTCGGTATCTGTTATCTTGTTTTATACTATTTAATTTAGAAAGCTTCACTGGAAGTAAAGGTGGAGTTTATTCAAAAACATCACTGAGAAAAAAATGCATATGCAGTTAGAAATAGCAACACTTCCCCTGCAAGGGTTTTATTTTTATTTATTTTGCTTAATCCCTTCACTTTTTTCTCCCAACACTTTACTTTCAGAAGTTGTTTTTCGAGGCCTTGAGGTGAATTGCCAGTAAACAGGCATCTCAGAGTTTGGTCTCTAGCTAACTGCAGTCAAAACATCCGGATCCAAATACACAGTTTCTGCGTGAGTCTGGGTGTTCTAACATCTGTGCTGTTATCCAGGCTGAAGTTCAGGTGGAATCCCCCAGTGTTATATGCCATTTTTTCTGGACTTAGAAATGCTGTGGTACAGAGTATATTCAAATAATTTTACAAATGAAATCATTAACTACGTAATTGTTGATTGTAACCTCTGTTTAGAAAGTGAGAGACAGGGTGTTACTTTTCAGGCAAATCATCGGTGCACTGGAGTTGGATTGACTTCAAGGTTATGATAGGCAAGAGGATTTTTGTCAACCAAATTTGCATTTTCATGCTCTGTTTTTGTTTTATTCTAATAGGGAGATTTGGCTGATTCTTTCTTCATTGTAGAATCTGGAGAAGTGAAAATTACTATGAAAAGGAAGGTAAGTTTGAGTTCTCAAAAATTCACATATTAGCTAGGAACATAATAAATTTTCTTTGTGATGTTTAGACTAAAATTAACTTTTGATTTTTCAACGTGCTGAGTAAAACTTGTGCTTTTGATGACCTTGTTAGGGTAAATCAGAAGTGGAAGAGAACGGTGCCGTGGAAATCGCTCGGTGTTCCCGGGGGCAGTACTTTGGAGAACTTGCGCTGGTAACTAACAAACCGCGAGCAGCCTCCGCTCACGCCATCGGGACTGTCAAATGTTTAGGTAGGACTCACACTGGTGGGCATACTCCTCCTGGTTGAAATCCTTGTCTGCACTTTATGTGTCTATGTTGTACAGATTACTTTATCAGATTCACAGGTTTTATGGTCCCTACAAAGTATAACAAGGATAGCATTCATTGCATTATAAAATCAGTTTGTGGAAGACAGTTTTTTTTCTTTAAAAGTTTCACATACATATATAGTGCTCTTTTTTATAGGCATGAAATAACATTTTAATATAAGAATTCTGGGTACCACATTTTATGTCTGATTTTTCAAATAAACAACATGTATTATGGTCCTCAAAAAAGGCTAAAACAATATTTTTTTATAAGTTAAGCTTTGTGGAGAAAATTGGAATGTCTGTGGGAATACCTATCTTAGTACTGGAAAACATAGGTTGTCCGCACAATAAAATGGTCTTTATTGTTTAGCTGTTTCATTACCTTCTTAAACTGTATAGCTTGGCAGAAGTGCCATCTTCAGCTGCAAGATTTTAAATATGACCAACAACTTGCTTTAATAATGAAATTATTATTATTATTATTATTATTTTTTTTAAATGTGGAGGGCCTGGCTAGCGGCCAGTCAGTTCTGCTTTCTTTTTTTTTTTAAGATTTTATTCATTCATTTTCAGAGAGAGGAGAAGGGAGAGAGAAAGAGCAATGTATGGTTGCCTCTCACATGGCCCTCACTGGGGACCTGGCCCGCAACCCAGGCATGTGCCCCGACTGGGAATCGAACCGGGACCCTCTGGTTCCCAGCCCGCGCTCAATCCACTGAGCTACACCAGCCGGGCTAATAATGAAATTATAATTCAGGTGGTATCAATATAGATGACATTTTCTTTAAAAAAAAATTATTCAGCTATAATTAGCCACTCTATTTTCTTCATCCACCGTTTAGTAGAAGAAACTCAGCTTCCATGTTCTTGATTTGCTAGTATCTTCAGAATTAACTTACAGAGAAGTCACTTTTTAGAATGTTTTAAAGTATAATGTTAATCAAGTGTTACACTTGGATAAAAGAGAAGGCAGAAACTGACAGGGAATTTCCCTGAGTAGAAATAGTAAACAGTAAGAGTAAAGGTGATGTTAGTGAAAGCTCAGTATTTTTTTGTATAATTATATTCACATTAAAGAAAATTTGAGAACTACAGAAAAGGCAGGAAAAACTAAGGCGCCACGCCGCCACCCAGTGACTTTCCACATCCTGTTATAGTTCCTGCTCGTCTTTCCTTTGCATGAGTTTTCTGTTTTTAAACAATTTTGTAAAATGTTTTTTTCATTCATTATAGCTTAGGCATTTTCTCATTTTACTATATCAAATTGTAACATTCTGTTAGGGAAATAAGCACATTATAAACTATTTAATGATCCCCCATTGGTAAAATGTTTTGAGGATTTTGGCTCCATTGGGGGGGGGTGCTTTTTTTGATGTGCATAGGCTACTTTTTCCAAACATAAGATTTTCCCTTAGAAATGGTTTTAGAAGTGGGTTTTCCTTTTATAGCTTTTGCTATATATTGCCAGATCACTTTTACTTGTTCCAATTTACATGCTACCAGCAGTGCAAGAATGTCCATTTGCTCTAATTTTGTAAACACTGCCTTTTTTACCTTTGCTAATTTAAAAGGCGAAAACATGTATTTTAATTTGTAGTTCTAGGGTAGAGAGTGTGATCATATTTTCCATGTGTGTATTATAAGTTTAGTTTTTAAAAGTGCATGAGATAGGTGAGCAAAGTGACATATAATATGTAGTTATAGAAGTGGACAGAGCATTATTGTGCTGCTATTTTGAAGTGACTATATGATAGTAGGAGAGTAAAAATTATAAAAGGTAACATTTGGTCTTAAAACATGGAATTGTAAACCCTGAGGGAAAACAGAAGATACTTCCTTGTCATTTTTGAGTTTGTATTTACTCAGGTGATGACCTAAAAACTAACGTTTTTGAATTGCAAGGCCTTGCCAATGACAGCCCCTCGTTCTTTTCTCAGTCTGGATCAGGAACCTCACCCCAGCCTTGCACTGCACATCATATTGCCAAGGAACTCTGGCTACTTTGAAGTGGATCATTCTTATCTTTATGCCTTTTTCTTGTATATTTATCTAAAAATACCATTGAATTATTGACATATGCAGAATGATACCACGAATGGCTCAGAAATTCTGCAGATTTTCAAAGATTATTATTCATTTTTTTTATTCTCCCTTTTTTTTTTTAAGCTATGGATGTGCAAGCATTCGAAAGGCTTTTGGGACCTTGCATGGAAATTATGAAAAGGAACATCACCACGTATGAAGAACAGTTAGTTGCCCTGTTTGGAACAAACATGGATATTGTTGAACCTACTGCATGAAGCAAAAGTATGGAGCAAGAAGACCTATAGTAACAAAATTACACAGTAGTGGTTAGTCCACTGAGAATGTGTTTGTGTAGATGCCAAGCATTTTCTGTGATTTCCTGTTTTTTCCTTTTTTACATTTACAATGTATCAGTAAACAGTAGTGGTAGGCAATAGGCTTTAACATCACTTTCTAAAGAGTAGATCATAAAAATATCGACATACTGATAAAATGATTTTATGTTCCACAAAATTGATTGAAAGGTTTATTCACATGATTGTAATATACTGAAAGTATCTGTGTTTAAGAAGATAATTAAAGGATGTTATCATAGGCAATTTGTGTTTGTTTTGACTTACTCAGATTGGTATGTCTGTGACTATGCCCATGTAAGAGGGAACTTGGCAATGAATCATGCTATACAGCATGACTTCACATTCTTTTACAACTCATATATATAGTAAGTACAATTTTAATCATTTTTGTTTTAAAGTTTTTCTGGCTTGATAAGTTATGTGCTGGCTTTGGCCTATTGGTGAAATGGTGTAAAACATCATATGCAATTCAAGAACCTTTTATATTTTTGCAATAAAGTACATTTTGACTTCTTTGGCATAATGTCAGTAACTAGTAGTTTTAGGACAGGCAATTTAGTCATAATAGGTGAGAGTCCTTTTTAGATGAGAGATCATTAACACTTTTTCCTCATAAAGCATATATCTCTGCTTCCGCTTCCTTTTTTTCATTTATAATTCTCTGTATTCTTTATCTTTTAAAATTTGAGTTTGACATTTAATGTCACGAAGTTTTTTTAAAGCTTTAATTTAAATTTACTTTTCGTCTTCTAAAAGTCTAAGATCTTATATATACTACAAAAAAAAATCCACACCAAAAATAATTTGGGGTCCTTATCACCATGCCTGCAAGCTATTTCTTTGTTCTTCACAACATGATTCTTTCAGACATCTGCTCCCATGGGGTTCCTCCAAGGTGGTAGAAATGACTTTTTATAAGCAAAATCACATGCAAAGATAAAAGGAATTTCTGCCCATTCCAAACATACCATTTGGTCTTACCATTTGCTTTAATGGAGACTCATAAAGAATGACCTCAACCAGAATAGATTTTCATTGATAATTGATACACTTCTTATTGGCTACATAAGATGAATTATATTCCACCAAAGCAATATAGCCTTACATTTCTAACCTATATAACCCAATGTCTACAGAGATTAATTCTAACCAGTTCACTTTTCAATGAGCAATCCCATTTTAGGAAATGTTTTAAAGAAATAGATACATGGGTAAAATTATTCTGTGGCTAGTGTGGTCTTATTAGAGAATGTTTCTGGTCTTACTTGTATAATTAAAATGTGGTTAAAATATGTTAACCAGATAATGTATATATGAGAAGTTAAAGTATGTTAAGTGTAACTTCAGCCACATTTTAGAACACTGTGTAACAATTTTGTAAACTTTCTTGTAGGAAGAGAGGTTACTATATTAAAATGACTTGTTTTCTATTTAATTTTATTTTAAAAGCCATGTTAATAAATAAAAAAAAACAGAACCCCAGATTTCTGGTTCATCATTCTGTATTCTTTATTCACTTTTTCAAGTTACCTATTTTGTTGCATAAGCTGATGAACTATTCATGGAATAGCAAAAATGCCTGTTTAATAAAGAACTCTGAAGCTGTAAATGCTAGTTACATTATTGTTGGTTATATTTAAATTTTCCTTATAATAAAGCACACTTTTATAATAAACTATGTTAATTATGTTTAATGAAGGGTTTTTTGTTTGTTTTTTAATGACTTCCAGAGTGCATATTGCACCATGTGGAGAGCATGACGGAGATACAGCACATATGAACACTATGGAGCAAGAAAACATGCTTCTGAATGGCAGTAGATTTTTTTTTAAGATTTTAACTGTTAGTCATATGATTTTGGCATGTTTATATAATTATGGGATATTAGAATAACCAAATAAATCTGGCCAAGGAATTTATGTCTTAAAGTATCTAAAACACCTCTAGTTTTACTTGTAGATGTTATTTAATCACTAATCAAGAATCCTTACAGTATTTGGAAATTCTCTGTTAAAGTTTCAAGGATATATTATGTGTAGCTAAGAAAAATTCTCAGAGAACATTTTTTTAACACAAAAGTTCTTCCCTATATTTATTTTAAATAAATATAAGTGTGTATATGCTTCCTTCATATCCATATGAACTAGGGCTTGGTGCGTATATTTTAACATAAATACTCCTGTGACACAAGTTGGTGAATCTATTTGGTTTATTGTTAAACTGCTGTTAAAAAGTGGGGGCTAGCAGACCATTTACTATGCTCGAAAATTCTGCTGCCGCAAGTAGAACACAGCATGAAACAAGGGACTTTGGATTTTATTGAAATGTGTAAGATTAAGTGCTGAGTCCTTTTCCTTTATAAAGCATCTTTTAAAATAATAATATTTTTTTCCTACTTTTCTCAAGGAGTGTTTATGACAAGGATTTGTCATAAGATGACCTTTGTCATTCTTTAAGAAAATTAATAGTGTGTAAGCCTAAGTAATACATCCGGGTAAGGCAAGACTTTGTTAAATAAATGGAGGGATTCTAATCTCTAATTATGTTAACACTTAAGGAAGAAACAATTACAATGAATGCTGGCTTCTAAAATGAAACTAGTATATGGTACAGCATCATGAATATCAGAATTTTGATAAAAAGAAACTGGAATAAGAATTGATACAACGTAATAGGATTTCCGGCCAAGATGGAGGTGTAGGCAGATACACTTTGCCTCCTCGCACAACTAAAAGGAGGACGACAACAAATTAAAAAAAAAAAAAATAACCAGAACTGCCAGAAAATCTTAACTGTACAGAAGCCCGACAACCAAGGAGTTTAAGGAAAAACATTCAGACTGGCAGGAGGGGCAGAGTTGGGCAGCTGAGGTGGAGAAGAGGCTGCGGCTGGTGGACCGGGCAGTCCCACATTTGCGTGTGGATAAATCGGGAGAAACAACGGGGGAGGGAAACAGACCACACAACCCAGGGTTCCAGCATGGGGAAACAAAGCCTCAAAACCTATGACTGTAAAAATCTGTAGGGGTTGAGGTGTGGGAGAAACTCCCAGTCTCACAGGAGAGTTCCATGGAGAGACCCACAGGGTCCTAGAATGTACATAAGCCCACCCAACCAGGAATCAGCACCAGAAGGGCCCAATTTGCTTGTGGGTAGTGGGGGAAGTGACTGAAAGCCCGAGGAGAGCCCAGCAAGCAGCATTGTTTCCTCTCTGACACCTCACCCACATACAGCACCACAATGCAGCAACGTGTTTTCCCCTACTCTGGCGAATACCTAAGGCTCTTCCACTTACTATGTAACAGGTGTGCCAAGAAAAAAAAAATGACCCAAATGAAAGAACAGATCAAAGCTCCAAAAATAAAGCTAAGCAATGAAGAAATAACCAACCTATTAGATGCACAGTTCAAAGCACTGGTAATCGAGATGCTCACAGAAATGATTGAGTATGGTCACAAAATGGAGGAAAAAGTGAAGACTATGCAAAGTGAAAGAAAGGAAAATGTACAGGGAACCAACAGCAAAGGGAATGAGATGGGGATTCAAATCAGTGATTTGGAACAGAAGGAAGAAATAAATATTCAACCAGAACAGAATGAAGAAAGAATTCAAAAAAATGAGGAGAGGCTGAGGAACCTCTGGGACAACTTTAAACATTCCAACATCTGAGTCATGGGGGTGCCAGGAGATGAGGAAGAACAAGAAATTGAAAACTTATTTGAAAAAATAATGAAGGAGAACTTCCCCTATCTGACCAAGGAAATAGACTCCCAGGAAGTCCAGAAAGCTCAGAGAGTCTGAAAAAAATTGGACCCAAGGAAGCACACACCAAGGTACATCTTAATTAAGTTTCCCAAGATTAAAGATAAGGAGAGAATCTTAAAAGCAGCAAGAGAAAAGGAGACAGTTACCTACAAAGGAGTTCCCATAAGACTGTGAGTTGATTTCTCAAAAGAGAACTTCCAGGCAAAAAGGAGCTGAAAAGAAGTATACCAAGTCATGAAAGGCAAGGACCCGCATCCAAGATTACTCTATCCAGCAAAACCTTCAATTAGAATGGAAGGGCAGATAAAGTGCTTCTCAGATAAGGTCAAGTTCAAGGAGTTCATCATCACCAAGCCCTTATTATATGAAATATTAAAGGGATTTATCTAAAAAAGATAAAAAATATGAACAGTAAAATGACAGCAAACTCACAGTTGTTAACAACCACACCTAAAACAAAAGCAAAACCAAACTAAGCAAACAACTAGAACAGGAACAGAACCACAGAAATGGAGATCACATGGAGGGTTATCAACGGGGGAGTGGGAGGGGGAGAGGGGAGGAAAAGGTATAGAGAATAAGTAGCATAAATGGTAGGTAGAAAATAGAGAGGGGGAGGTTAAGAACAGTATAGGAAATGTAGAAGCCAAAGAACTTATATGTATGAGCCATGCACACGAACTAAAGGGGGAATGTGGGTGGGAGGGGGAGTGCAGGGCAGAGGGGAATAAAGGGGAGATAATGGGACAACTGCAATAGCATAATCAATAAATACATTTAAAAAATGTTTACAAAATAGAACCCCTGAGTGAGCTTGTGAGCAGTAAATATGACCAAAATATTGGATAAAATTGCTTCCAACTGCTGATTTTCCATCTTTGTCTCAACTGAAAACCTACCTGGATCCTGCTGAGGAACAAGAGAATAAACACGCATCCCTACAAATCCACTGCCTCTTTTTAGGCCAAAGGCCGCCACTTACTACCTCTGTACTTCCCTTTACATGCTGACTGTTCTTGAAATGGAAATGAATGACACTTTGGAAAGCCAAATAATATTTTAATTATTTTAGGAGAGGTGCTCACTATAAAGATACCTTTGGCAAATCTTTTTTCTCATGATTGCTGTTAAAGCTGAACTTAAATATCCTCAGCATTTTTATTACTATAGCACAATGATTTTCAACCTGTGTGCTACAAGGACTTTTAAAACATGCAATACCTGAGTATTTAGTCTGGGGCACTGATCTCTTTTCCCTTAGATTGTCAAATAAAAAAAATGACAACAGTCAACAACTGCCATCCAGTGTGACTGCCCTATCTTGAAACAAATATATAGGTCATATAATAGAGTTGCATCTTATTGGTCACATTGCATAATAAGTTTGTGCCTGACTGGTTAATTCTTGGTACCAGAAATCCTTACATATAAATATAGTACCTATTTATTTATTTATTTATTTACTTACTTACTTACTTACTTATATTTTTTTAAAAGAGAGAAGGGGAGAGAGGAAATGACTTGTTCCACTTATTTGTACTTGATACATGCCCTGACTGGCGACTGAAACCACAACCTTGGCCTATTGGGGCTATGCTCTACGTAACTGAGGTACCCAGCCAGGTCAGCACCTGTTTTTCTAAAATGTCACTTTAGAGCAAAAAGAGTAGAGAAATACTATTATTATTTTTTTGTGAACCAACCAATATTACACCTATTTTTTGGTCAGACTGGCAAAATATATTTTTTGGTGCAGCTGAATTTTAGTAATTAGTTTATATGTGCCATGAGATGAACACAGTTGAAAATCGCTGCTATAGTGCATTATGATACGCTATGTAACTTGAAGAATTGAAGTGTATTAGTTAGACAAATATCGTTTGCCTTTGAGAAGTCATTTGAGCAGATAAAAACTTGTTACACTAGGAAGAGACAAAATGAATGACAATAGTGCTAATTATACAAAATGTAGCTAGAAGATGAGACCTGTTCTCAAATAATAGTGATAAATATGTAGAACAGGTGAGACTTAAAGCCCATGAAAGCTGTTTAACAGTGAATGTTCAGAAGGGCGTATGACATACAGCGTGACACAATACACACTATACATTAGTAAGGAAATTCTTGATACTTATTTTCCCCAACTTTATCCATGTCTTTTCAGCAAGCATCTACTTACTGACTGCACAGACAAAAAGTTGCTTTATGGTCACCAGAGTCAAATCTTAACTTTTAGTTGCATTAATAATTACAAGAACAAGAGACATACATTACTCAGTTCTAAAATGGCACTGATCATCTCCTAGACATTACAAGTTGAGTTTTTAAAGTATAGTTAGTAATACATGGAAGGGTATTTTTGAGAGTTTAAACCTACCAAGAACAATACTATCTGAAAAATTTGAGAACTTACATTTCAGACCATACATGTGCTCCATTTCCCAATTTTAAAATTTAATTTGCTTATGTTTTGAGAATTTGAACACCAATATTCTCAATATTTAAGCAATACCCCATGCTTGAACTTCTAAGTCTAGCAAAGCAGTCACTGACCTGCCAAATGTGATGGTATCGAGGGAAATGTATTATTTAATTACACACAATATATCAATTTTTTTACCATCTTTAAGACTTCCTTTTTTTTTTTTTTTAAAGATTTTATTTATTTATTTTTTTAGAGAGAGGAGAAGGGAGAGAGAAAGAGTAATGTATGGTTGCCTCTCACATGGCCCGCACGGGGACCTGGCCTGCAACCCAGGCATGTGCCCCGACTGGGAATCGAACCGGGGCCTTCTGGTTCCCAGCCCGCGCTCAATCCACTGAGCCACACCAGCCGGGAAGACTTCCTTTCTTTTTGATAACATAATTTTACAAACTGTTGGGAAGACCTTGATTTTAGATGACTTCTTGACATATTTTGGCCATAGTTTATGTGTACCATGTCTGCAGAGATACTGTATCTACACTAACCAAGAGTAGGTGTTATTTAACAAAACTGATTTTTTTTAAATGCCAGTTTTATCATGGAAATGTCTGAAGAACATATAAAAATTATGTCTGGAAAAGCTATGGTAATTATATACAATGAAATATTACTCAACTATAAAAAAAGAATGAAATCTTACCACTTGAAACAGTGTAGATGGACCTAGAGGGTATTATGTTAAGTGACGTAAGTCAGAGAAAGACAAATACCATATGATTTCACTTATATGTGGAATCTAAAGAACAAAATAAATGAACAAACAAAACTGAAACAGACTCATGTATACAGAGAATAGACCAATAGTTACCAGAGGGGAAGGGGCTTGAGGGACCGGGTGAAACAGGTGAAGAGATTAAGAAGTGTAAGTTGGTGGTTACAAAGTAGTCAGAGGGAGGAGAGCATTAGGAATACAGTCAATAGCATTGTAATAACTATGTTGACAGGCGGGTACTAGAAATATCAGGGGAGCACTTGGTGAAATGTATGATTGGCCACTCTGTTGTACATCTACCCGAAACTTACACAAAATGATATTGAATGTAATCTGTAATAAAAAAAATAAAAAACTTCTATGAAAAAAGTAATTACAGTTATAGTTGTTTTAGTGAAAGAATAGAATTTATGTATGTAAAGATTTCCAAGATCTTACTAGTTTTGTTCTTTGATCTTTGTTCTGGCTTACCAGTTGGCTGGCTTGGTAACGGTCACCCAGGAATTAATGATGATGTTTCTCACGCAAGGACATGTTTATTGATTTTCAGAGAGAGAGGAAAGGAGAAACATCGATGTAAGAGACAAACATTGATTGCCTCCCATACATGCCCTGAAGGGGAAGGAAACTGCAATGTAGGTCTGTGCCCTGACCAAGAATTGAATTTGCAACCTTTTGGTTGGTTTGGGACGATGCTCCAACCAACCAAGCTGCCTGGCCAGGGATTAATATGCTGTTTCTGTTAAATATACATAAGGTTTCAATGTGGTCATTTAGCTTCTTAGAAGACAGGACTAATTGTACAAAATTCTAATACTGATATTTAATCAGTTGTGACTGAACTATTATAATTTCATGACTTGGACAAAAAGTATGTAAAAAATTTAATCTTTGCATCCTTATCAGTTAGCAAAGTGGTCAACAAATATTATAAACTAGCCCTGGCTAGTGTGGCTCAGTGGATTGAGTGCCAGCCTCTGAACCAAAAGGTCGCTGATTCAATTCCCAGTCAGGGCACATGCCTGGGTTGGGGCCAGGTCCTCAGTTGGAGGCATGTGAGAGGCAACCAATCCATATATCTCACACATTGATGCTTCCCTTCCTGTTTTTCTCCCTCCCTGCTCTCTAAATGTAAACAAATAAAAAATCTTTAAGAAAATATTAGAAACTAAATATTTTTGAATGAATCAATAGAAATAACTTTTTAGTGCTATTCAAAGATAAATGATTGCTTATCTTAAATTACTGATACAATACTTTGATCTGAGGTTAAAGTTATTTTTCCCATTACAGTATCTACCAATAAGAGTATCTCCACTAAGACTTAGAAGTATAAGGTTGGTGTGCCTGATGCTTCGAAAGAAAGGCCAATATTCAATACAGCAGAGTTGGTGTAAGAAAGCTCAAGAAGATAGAAGAACTAATACACAAATCCATCTTAAGAGAACTCAAAATTCAGGGTTCTTATAAATCAAGGGGAGACAGGATGGGTGAGGCAAAGAGGTGGGTAGAGACTGTAGACATCCAGGCTGGGAAAGGGATTCAAAGAAAAGTGGGCAATTTCTAACTCCCTGTATTCCTGGAGGGTCCTCTGACCACCGCTGATCTGCATCCAGTTCTTCAGTCAGTATTTTATGCATAGTTCCCCACCTCTACTGACAGAAGACCTCCTCAAGCCTCAAGCAGACCTCCTCTACTTCAGTAATTTTCAACCTTTTTCATCTCATGGTACATATAAATTAATTATAAAAATTCTGTGACACACTGAAAAATATACAGGGTCCACCAGAAGTAACACCTGCTTGAGTGTGGGTGGTAGGGTAATAACATGGGTGTAATAATTTATAGTTTTAATTTGAACATTTCACCTAAAATGTCATATGGTGTGCTTGAGTGCAAATTATGTTACAGAATTACATGCTTATGATTATGTAATAAAAGATTTTATAATAAAAAACAGGCCTTATTTGTGCTGGACCCTGTATTTATTGCGGATCTGACAAAATAAAAAGTATAGTTTTGATTTAATCACACCGATGAAAAAGAGATCAGTGTCCCTGACTAGAGTCTCAGGTATCGAGTGTTCTAAAAATTCTTGCTGGCACACTGGTTGAAAATCTTGAAATCGCAGTTCTAGTTTATTGCCTATCTATAGCAGGAGGTATTTGCCTGAAGGCCTGAGAGAGGAAACATTTCACTCTGTCACAATGCTTTCAGTAAAACTTACAAATGGAAAGACTTTTAATATAAGGTTTAGCCAAAAACAGATCTCACAGTTTATGCCCTGAAGAGGGAAAGGAGTAACTCAAGCTCGTGAGAGCTCACTTTTTGGGCAAGGGGAAGCTTTTCAATTTCCTGGATGGAGTGAGACATAAATATCTCAGATTTTAATTTTAAATGGATAGGTGAATTCCATAGATTTTCCTTCTTGTCAAGAAATTTAACATTGGAGTTTACGTTTTCAATTTTGGGGCACAATGAATCTCTCCTGAAAAAAAATAAAAAAGAAAATAAGGATATACAGAATTGCATGCACACAGTCGAGTCTTTTCCTGGATTACGCTATTAGTCCCTTTTGAATGATAGAGTCAAATCTTGTCCTTTTTCCTGAGGGAAAAATTCTGGCATTTTGTTGGCTGAGTTATTTTTAGAAAAAATGTTTGATTACTATTTGTGATTTCCAAAAGTAAAACCTTTGATCACATTCTACTGTGATAGGAAGGACTATCCTATAAATAATTCAAGCATTCAAACAGGGAATTGCTAAAAAGAATTTGAAAACTTGTTTCAACACATGAAGGTAATTTGGGATTTCTTGATTTGTTATGTGGCTTTCATGCAGATCTAACAATTCAAAAATGTAATTAATTGAAATAATTAGCTATGATTTTAGGCCCTTTTCAGAAATTTGACTTTACTGATTTCTTACTATGTTAAGTTTTCCTCTTCTTAAACTTTAAGCATACATATAATGATCTAAAGATACAAAAACGTAAAGCATAGCTTAAATGATTAAACACTAAAGGTTCAAAGGGAAAAGGCTTAATAATGTCTTTGTAATGTGAATGGTAAACATACCAATTATAGGCTAGATGTGCTGTGGACAGCCATGTTTAAAGTGAAGGGAATCTGAAGCAGAGAAGCCATCCTCCTTTGGTGAGTCAGAGCATTAGTAATTTAAAGACGAACTCAGTGGAAACAAGTGGAAAGACATTCTTTCATCAATGGGAAGCCATTGGGAGGGGGAATATGGTTACCAAATACTCACCAGAGAAACTCAGATAATGATTCACAAATTAAATCAGTTTAAGTCACATTATAACCCTCTGTATTACTGTAAACAACAAGCAAGCTGGTCAAAATAGAAAACACCGTTTTGACTTCCTTCAATTTCAAAGCATATAGTAATCGTTCACCCCTTTTACAGCTTTGTAAAATCTCCAGACCCTAAGCTTCTCTCTCGACTGCCCTTTCCCAAGGCTATCAGTGCCTGGCATATAGCCGGCAACAAATGTTGAGTGACTTGAGTTGGCAAACAAATCTTAAATTACTGTCTTGGGGTGACGAGCAAAGGCTCAGAATAAACAAAACCTAGCTCTTTCCACTGGAGCCCAGCACCACCTTTATTGTCCTCATCATGACTGGGACCGAGATTTGTGGGTGACTAGGTCCCTCGCGAGGCTACAACGCTTCCGCTTTGGTAGTGTCGCCTTCCCCTAACACTAAAACAATACCTTGGCCTGCGGCCAAACTTTGAGCAGCCAGGCACTATGGCTGTTTCTGGCCGAGAACGGGTAGTGCGAGAGGCTGGGGTTGCTCTGAGTGCTAAGGACTGGTCCAGAGTAAGAGAAGAGGCCAAAGCTTTAAAATGCTCCCTTCCACCGCCTCCTCCCTTTTGTCCCAGACACCAAAACAAACGAGCTGATACACGTGTCCCTATGACTCTTGTTTACTATCAAGACTGCGCTGTTCACGCACCTCTGGGACATGTAGTCCAACCGGTTCCTCTGGAACGCGGTTTCCCAGAAGTACGAGTAAGTCTGAGACTACAAACCCACAATCCATTTCGGGGACAAAGTTTGGCGAGGGTCCCTGGAGCCTAGGTAGCAATCCAATCCGAAGCGCTTACTTTAGTGATTGACATGCGGCCTTCTCCAATAAACACAACACAAAAGTCAACACAAGCCCTCACCCCGAGACGGACCTCGGTATCACCCAATGAGAAAGGAAAAGGATCGAATGGCAGTTCTGCAGGCCAATAAGAGGGTGAAAGAGCTGGACGGAGGCTCAACCCCCAGGGGGTTGAGGGGAGGGGGAAGGCGAAGCTTGAAAGACTTGGTAATGGCGACGGGTTTGGTAAGTAGGAAAGTTTCGGTTGAAGAGTAAGAGCGGAGGCGAGAGCAGTAATGCGCACTGCGGAGGCCGGCCTCAGTGGGAGAGGGGATACGCGATCTGCTGGTGGTGTTGTCGCGGCCAGGGCAGTCCGCGCTGGTGCTGCCCGCACTCCGCTGCGGGTTTGTTGTCTTTTAGTTCGGGAAGGGGTGGGGGTGGGGAAGGGAGGGGCAGGATCCCGAAGGGAACGGACGGCCGGGCGAAGTCGGGTCCGCGCTCGTCGTCCTCGAAAGGCTTCCCTCACGATGGGGGCAGTTAACCGTTCGGCAGCTGCCCCCTTTGAACCCACTGGATTACAGCCCTGGGCAAGCTCACCTGGGCTTCGCAGCAGCGCGGCTCGAGGGGGGGCGGGAGCGGGGAGGAGTGGGCGAGAACTTAGTTCTGAACCAGGTTTGCGGTGGGTGGCAGGACCTGGTGCGGAGGGGGAGGGGGGGGCTCTGGGCCGAGGAAGGGACCGAGGTGGCGCCGGGGCTGTCCAGGAAAGTTTGACTTCCAACTTCCACCGCTTGTGTGTGGAGGGTCTGAGGTTGGCCCGCGGTGGGAAACAGGCCGGGGATGGGGGACCCGAGTGAGGCGCTGCGTCTTTCGGGTCCCAGAAGGGCTGGAGCCGAGCTGAGGAGCTCGCAGAGCCGCTGGGCCCCCGGGCTCATTGTTACGCAGTTCGAATGAATGGACTCCGAGGCGCCTGCGCGGTGGGGCTGAGCGGAGGGGAAAAACAAGCCTGGAGTCCAGGCTGCGGTCACATGATGGGGGGAGGGGAGGGAAACTCGATGAATGGCGAAAGAGGTTGGGGGATGGACTTGGCGTGAAGCTGCGGGCGCTGCCTCGGTGACTGAGAGCCGAGACTTGGCAGGCGGTTCCAGTCTCCGCCTTCCAACCTTTGCTGCTGCCTTAGGCAGATTAAAACAAAAAGGAATCCAGGCGAAGTCGGCCGCGGGGTCCCGGGTGTTTTAGCTTGTTTAAACGCTGCATACCGTCTAGGGGATTTTACTTGCTTCTGTGCCTTCTGCAGTACTTAGAGTTAATTCTCAGAAGTTTTAAACAAGGATCGTTTTTAAAAGGAGCACTGACAGTAGGACAGTACTCAATAGTTTTTAAGCTCAGGATGTGACCGATGCCGTAAAACAGGAGGGTAAAAGGAATCCTACTAAGGATTGAAATCCTATTGAGACTTCCATCTAATTAGCCGTAACAGATGACCCTGAACAGTGGTTTTGAACTTAAAGTTCACTTTTGAGAATTAGAATATTTTAACATTTGTGGATACTTTTCTATTGTTTACCTATTGATAATCTACCTTTGTAATGTATTCTTAGAACTTTTGGTCTTAGCTTACTTTTTTTCTATTGCCTTTTGCTTTACCATACGAACCAAGAATGTTAGGATCTTCTGTTCAATTTCCTTGATTAAACTAGCCAGTTTTGTTGGGTTGGCAATATTTAGCAAGTTTTAGGGAAATTTAAATTATATTCAAGAGATTTAAATTCACTCAAGTTTTTGAGCTACTTTATGCTTTTGAGGGAGCCACTTTACAGCAAAATACTGCTGTTCTAACTACTAGTATATTATTTATAGAACGAAAATTTGATTTCACATTCTAGTCCATTCCATGTAGTTTTGCAAGCCGAATTATCTTTTTTCCCTGTCTGGAAAACCCATCCCCCTTGTTCACTTCTCAAACTTTGTTTATTTCTACTTATGTTAGTTAAAAGGTTACCTTCTCCCAAGATTTTCCTGCACATCTACCCCCACAATGTTCCATGCTTCACAGTGCCTACTTCTCAGACTTAAAACATGGACTGTCACTTTAAGGAATGGTCTCCTCCACTGTATTTTCATTTCTTTGGACTCTTGTCCCTATCCAAGTGCTCAGTGGAGGCGGTATATGGCTTGGGCTTAATGAATGAATAAACTGCCAGGCCCTGAAGAGTTCCTGGAGGGAGAATTTCAAGCTGGTGTCTTGTATTTCTGTTTGAAATGAAGGTATTTTATTTTTTTCCTGTCAAAAATTATAAGAAGTTACTACTATGTTAATGAGACAATGCCAGATATTTTGCATGTATTTTAAATATGAAAGTGAATATTTACTTAGAATGAAAATATAAATCACAATAAATTAAACAAAATTTAAAGCTGACAGATAACTTACATATCACAAAATTCAGAAAAAATATATAAATTTTTTAAGATTTTTATTTATTTATTTTTTTTTAGAGAGAGGAGAAGGGAAGGAGAAAGACAGGGAGAAACAGCAATGTATGGTTACCTCTCACATGGCCCTCGCTAGGGACCTGGTGCGCAACCCAGGCATGTGCCCTGACTGGGAATCGAACCAGGACCGTCTGGTTCCCAGCCTGTGCTCAGTCCACTGAGCTACACCTGCCAGGGCAGAAAAAATATTCTTGCTAACTGCCTGACACATGGATAATATCCACATTCCTTTATATTTTGGTCTGCATTTACTTTGGTGCTTCATATCATAATTTATACTATCATTTTCCATAGAAAATAGAAGAATAATTTTCTCCTGATACAGTTGTAAATTTTTAAAAGTTACTCGCTTAGGAAAAGTTATATAGCTTAAAAAAGCTTTTTTCACAAGTTGGTACAGGTCATGTAGAATTTTTAGAATTTCAGTCAAGTTTAGGAAAACAAGTTTCATGTGTGAATTTTAGATTTCACGTTTTTCATACAATAACTCATCTTGAATAGTATTCGAATTGATAGTCCTCTTTTAAACAGGTTTGTGCATGGCTTCTTGTAGGTGGTGTATTGTGGGTTTTTTATTATCTTCATTGATATCAGCATTTTGTATCAGATCAGCTCAGAATTGTTAAAAATTTGTATAGATGTGATTTTACACTGTCCAGCAAAGGCAAGGAGTCTGTTCTGGGCAGCAGTGACTGATGAGATACAAGAGGGCTTTGGAATCAGGTAATCATGTGGGGTGTAGTATTTTTTATTCCTCCAGTAATTATGATAGGTAGACAGGTACTGGTCCCATTTACAAATAAGAAAACTGAGGCATAGAGGTTAAATTCTTCAGTCCTGTAGGTAGTAAGTGATACTCTACAGTAGTATATTTTGCTAAAAGACTACCACCACCTGCTGGAGGGTGTGTGTGGGTCCCCAGCCCAGTGGTAAACAAGTTGTTGAAACATTTCTTGGAATTCTTTTGTTAGAAGTTTCATGGAAAATAATCCTGGAAGAATCGCATTAAGGTCCCCAACTACTTTTGGTGTAGCAAGTTGCATTTAATATAGTTTATTATGGAGGTTCATTTTAGCTTAGAATTATGTAATTCATTTTTAAATACCTCAATTCTCATGTTAGAGATGTAAATTCATTGCATATTACCTTCTCTTCACCCTTGCTCATACAAAATTTCAGTTTGGTATACAGTCCTTCAGAATTAGGGGAGAACGTATAGGAACTTCTTCCTGTGCAATTACAGTAAGGAGAGAAAGTGCAGGATTTGGGGAAGGGTAGGCACTTGAAAGCAGTCTAACTTAGGTTGGTCTGTACCTGTTGTGATTTTTCTCATTTCTTTTCAAAAAGAAAATGGTCCCTTTCAGTTGGCAGAACCCTGTTTTCCTCATCTGTAATACTTCGTTCTCAGAGCTGCTGTGAGGCTATATAAGGTTAAACAAACTGTGGAAATGGTCTGCATGGAGGAGGTAGGCATTTAGAAAAATCTATTTCCTTTTCTTTCATTCACTGAAATTTCGTTATTTCTGGGCCTCTCTTAGTCTCTTATTTAAGATTTTGTGACTCTGTACTTCTAAAAGTATGCTAAACTAAAGGAATAGAGTCTGCCCAATCCCACCCAATGAAAATTTGTAATACCGAACATCGCACTTCAAAGTACAGCTGCTGGAGGATGTTACTCTCCCCTTTTGAGAATTAATGATCTAGTGAAGAGATGATACATATGTTTATATATGAATCCTATAATACCAGAGTAGAATACAAAAGTATGAATGGACAATGGGTTTAGCTCTACCAGGAAGTATCTGAAAGAGGAACTTGTTTATCAGAATGAATGTCTAATTGGTATAATGTATTGGGGGGGTGGAGTATTTTTGAGTATGGACTTTTCTGGTGTTCCTTTAATGTTATCAGGGGCCTTGCTTCCCCCAAATAGTTTGACAAAAAAAATGAGAGCCAAAAGCTTAAGTTTGTATATGGGTTTGAATTTTGCTTTCATGTATTTAATTCTCACACAAGCTGTGTGAATGCATAGAGTTACTGTGAGGCTGAGGTTAAGTGACCTACCCAAGGTGACATGGTCTACAAGAGTGAAATTTAGGTCTTGTGACTAAGTCTGGGCTCCCAGTTACTGCATAGAAGGAGGTTTACAGGAGCAAAATCTCCATTATCTCAAGGCTAGCTTTTGATAACCAGCAACAATAAGGTATGCAAACACATAGAACTCAAGTTCAGCAAGTATTTATTTGGCCCCTTTTATTATTTGTAGGTGGCTCTGTTTTGAAATTAAAATTTTTTACTTCATTTGAGGAATATTGTGTTGGGATATTAGTAGATAACTAAAGCCAGGTGCTGAAGAAATGATAGTTGCAAGGAGGTATTAGTGTATTGTAAATGGTGAATGGTAGACAATGCAGGACCTGTTGACAGGAAAAAATCCGGATGGGAAGAAAGAAAATCAGAGCGCTCTACGGAGTGAGGGGGAAGGCAGACAAGCTGCAACACTGCTTCTGTGGACCCCAAGAACAGTGTCATTTTCATACCCTTAAGGATAGCCCTGAGAAGATGTGTATGTGTGGGGCAACCTGAGTTTCATTATAAAAGTAAAAAAGAAACTTTCAAGTTTAAGATTAAAGCTGGGGGTGACTTAAGCAGATCACATCTAAATGTAAAGAATTTGTAGAATGACTAATTCCTCTCAGGTCTTACGCATTTCTAAGTAAGGAATCCATACTGATACAAACTCTTGCAAAGGAAGCTGGGGGCAGGTGGCTTACATGGATAGAAGTTGGGAAAGTTAATACATTGTGTTATTAATACACTGTCTCTTAAATATTTGTTACAAATGTTCTTGCATACTGATACAGTGTTTCAGGATGATTTTGTATAGAAGTGAAGAGAATGTCAGACCTCTGTTCCAAAATCTTAAGTGGTTCCCCATTGTTTGATAACAGCTGATACTAGTCACTTTACTCAGGTTTGCTCTGTGCTGGACACTATTGTAAGCTTTTTACATTTATTGGCTTATTGAGTTTTTACAACAACCTATGATGTAGATGCTTTCATTATGTACTTCCATTATATAACAAGGCATAAAGATTTTATATTGTTCAGGGAACATAGTAAATAACAAATTTGATATATAAACTCAGGTAGCCTAATTTCAGAGTCCTTATTCGTGTCTACAAAAAAACCCCCAATTTTCCTGCACTAGGATTGAAGATTCTGATCTCAGTCTACCTGCAGAAGTCCAGCCTCCGTGGTTCTCCGGATCCCCGAAGGATGGACGGCAGAGGTGGAAACAAATCCAAGCACGCTCTCCCTGAAGTGCTGGAGGACAATTCAGACCTCAGGGAACTGGCTCACTAGCCAGACCTCTGGGCCCAAACTGACACTCACAAAAAAGTTTTCTTTATTTTTATAGGGAAAGTTTTACAATCAGTAGAAAAAACAGATGCATAGTATAAATCATTGAGGCAGAGAAAAAAAGCTGACACACAAGCAGTTACAGAACATT
This sequence comes from Micronycteris hirsuta, assembly GCA_004026765.1. Classification (NCBI taxonomy): domain Eukaryota; kingdom Metazoa; phylum Chordata; class Mammalia; order Chiroptera; family Phyllostomidae; genus Micronycteris; species Micronycteris hirsuta. Next base: position 58,930 of record PVJI01009107.1, read on the forward strand.
TTAGATTTCATTTATGCTAAACAAATGGTTGTTTTGATAAGCAGAATTACTAATTTATCCATTAGCTAGGAACAGTATCAATCACAAACTATAGCCTTTCAGGTACTAATTAATGGCTAGACATATTTTTTAAGTCCTAGATAGCTCTAAGTTAGTAAATTAAAGATTCTTGAGGTTAGTCCTTCCTTAGAAGTCCAGGGAAAATGATGGCACGCAGGCAGGCCGAGGCATTCCCATCTATTAGCTGATCCTAGGGAGTAAACAGATCACTGACCTTAGGTGGTCAGGCTGTTCTCCCAGGCGTCTGGATGGCCTTATCTGCATTTCTCAGAAATGTAAATCTATTCGCTATGTTTAACTTTTTACTAAAAATCTTTTAGCCTATTATTTTTAGCTAAAACTTTCTACCTTCTCTATTTATTTAGTCCTAGTAATAAACATTCCTGTCCAGTGTAAGGAGAAGTGATAAATTTCGAGCTTCGGAGAGAACTGTTTTAAGACATTCTTAGTAATGGCCTCTCCCAGCAATTTGCAGCTGCTCTGCTTAAAGCCCAGTTCTCTTTAACTCTTTCACATGGGGTGGTTGTTTGCAAGTCATAAGGATAGTGTTAATTCTCAGTAGTAAAATAAAAGCAAGCAGGCAAAGGGAGAGACTTGTAGGAGGACTGGCCAAGTCGCTTCTGCTGTGCAGAGGCGTCTCATCCATTCTGGCTTTGCCATGAAACGGGTGTAGGCTGGTTCTCCACAAATCAGCGTTCATGGATCGGGTGTAGGCTGGCTCTCAGCATCTACCCTTCTAGCTTTAATATCGATGACCACAATATACACAAGACTACCTTACATTCTGGTAATGCTGGATTCTGTGTCCTGGCTAATTGTACATTTGGTCATGTGAGTTTCTTATTTTCCGAGACCTCCCTTTCTTTCTTTTACTCATTCATAGCAAAGCCCTGATCTGTAGACCTATGGTCATTTTTTACTAAAGTAGATTCATTGAGATTCATGATTTATCATTGAGTGCTAACATTGAAACTAGTGTCTTGAGCCCTGACTGGTATGGCTCAGTGGATTGAGTGATGGCCTGCGAACCAGAGTCGCCGGTTCGATTCCCAGTCAGGGCACATGCCTGGGTTGCAGGCCAGGTTCCTGGTTGGGGGTGTGCGAGGGACAACCACACATTGATATTTCGCTCCCTGTCTTTCTCCCTCTCGTCCCTCTCTAAAAATGAATAAAATAAAAATCTTGAAGAAAAAGAAACTAGTGTCTTGATGTAGTGTATATTAAACAAGTAAATATATGTATTTTAAGTAAAAAGAAATTTGGCCCTCCTTGGTGTAGCTCAGTGGATTGAGCGTGGGCTGGGAACCAAAGGGTCCCGGTTCGATTCCTCGTCAGGGCACATGCCTGGGTTGCGGGCCGGGTCCCCAGTGGAGGCCAGGTGAGAGGCAACCATACATTGCTGTTTCTCTCTCTTTCTCCCTCCTTACCCTTCTGTCTAAAAATAAATAAATAAAATCTTTTTAAAAAAAGAAAGAAATTTGGCAATCAGTTTTAGTACACTTGTTCTCTCACTGCATCTGGGTTTTTTTTTTTTAAGCAAACAAATAGCCACTGCACAGGGCTGTACCCTTTTTTGTATATTTCCTATTAGCTCAGAATTTTTTTAAAAATGAGATTTGGAGTAGAGCCTGAGAAATCAGGAAATCCTGCTGCTTCTCTTGCCTGTGTTGAATAACCAGTTTGATAATATCCAAAGGCAAGAGTGTATGTAAAAGGTATTACTTTCATAACAAAATTTAGTTGGTGGACTTCCCTCAGAAATTATTTCGTTATGTTAACCTGTGTTGTTTTTTCCTTTGTGACAACTTTGTGGCCTTGAAAGTGTTTCCTATTTATTAGCTAAATCTCCCTTGATTAGTATTCATTTTTTTAGAAATGGTAGCCTGGTCAGAAGGACAGGTATCTTTTTACTATGTGTAGGCCCCAAATTCTCATTAAGAAGACATAGGAACATTTTTTTTTTTTTATGAGAAGTATAATATATGGCCATTTTAAGAAACTCACTTTAAATGTTCTTTATGGAATATAATTTTAAGAGTGTTAAACTTGTTTACTCTCAGAAGATATGAAAACAAAATAATGAGCACAGTAAATAGAAATTAAAATAGAATCTTCAACACAAAAAAATACAATATTCTTCTAGTGTTCTTTAATTGAAGGGAAGGGTTAATTTTCTTTTAAATTTGAAGATAGAAGCTAAAAAAACGGTTTTGTTGATCTCAATATTGGGGTCTGAAAGAAGTACTTGATTAAAATTGTGCTATTATTCTTTAGAAGAAAGGCCTTTTATAAATTCAAGATTTGGGATTGGGTATAATTTAGTGCTGACTACATGGATGGTAGGCCGAGATATCAGGGAGTCATCCTGGTGTAAAGGATTTGATTGGGATGCAAATAGAAATGTATAGATTAATGATACAACATTGTGATGTCTCCAGTTGATTTTATACTTACATAATCTTCAGATCACGTGATTGACATTTTTTCCTTATATTACTTTTGTTTTAAAGTCGGAGCACCATAACATGGTGTGGGAAGTGAAGACAAATCAAATGCCCAGTGCAGTACAGAAGCTCCTGCTGGTGATGGACAAGAGAGCGTCAGGGATGAACGACTCATTGGAGTTGCTGCAGTGCAACGAGAATCTGCCGTCCTCGCCTGGCTATAACTCCTGTGATGAACACATGGAGCTCGGTAAACAAAATTAAAAACTTTTTAGGAATCTTACTGAAAGTTCAGATAATTTTCATGGTGGCCTACCTTGAACTGCTAAAAAGTATGTGAAGTTTTATATATTAGTTTTCAATGTCGTCTTGTTAATTGCTTATAAAAATATTACTTAAAACCAACATAAATTTGAACTATTTATGGTTATCATAGAGACTCATTTATAAATTATTATACTAACCTGCCTTACAAAGATTGAGCTGTTAAACACCTTAGCAAAACCCTGCTGTGTGACTTTTCAAAAGGTGTTTGAAACATCCCAGTGAGCTCAGTAAATTATCCTTGGCCACTCTTCATGTCTGGTTTGTTACTGGACCCTTGAAACTTGAGGGTCTGCTGTTTGTGGTTGTCACTGTTCCTGAGCTACTCCAAAGATATGTGACCTATAGAAATGTGTAGGGTTGTTGAGATAAGATTTTGAATTGTATTGCTTTGAGATGTTGAAGAGTAAACAGCTAATGAGTAACCTTGGCTTGCTGCCCAGCTTTTCACTTAGGCTTTTCCCCCCTTTAATATGTGGTTTTCCTAATGTTTCCAAATACCCTGAGAAGATGTGATTATCCTCATTTTATGAAGATGAAGTAGAGGAGATTAGATTATATGCTGCAGTGCTGTGTGGGAATTTGGAGATTCTGAACATCTTGGGACATACACCTGCTTGAATGCCAAGAGTTTGCTGGACCCTAATAATTCATTGAGTAGTAGTTATTGTTGAGCAGAGACACCATTTAAATCATGTAATTGATTCTCCACCATCACACATTTTAGGTTTCAGGAGGAAATCAGGAACTTGGCGGGCGGGGGTGTGGGGGGGGGCGCTCAAAAGTTTATGCCATCCAAAATGACTTGCGTTAAAAGCAGTTAATTTCCTGTACTTGGAAGACAGAAGTGAGCTCTTTATAGTATTGAGTAAAAAAGAAATGATAGTAAAAGAAGGATTTTGGCAATGAGGGAAGAGGCTTTAGCAGAATTACAGGGTGGGGGAATGTCAAACTGGTACGACATTTTGGTTGCTCCGTGAAGGGGCGGGATATGTTTTACTCAGTTTTGTGAATGGATATCCTGAATCAGTATTTCTAAACAAAGATTTCAGTTTTAGTAGGCTCTTTTGGAATATTTATTTGCCTGAATAGGAGTTATGTGTAAGTACATTTACAGTGACCAGAAGAGTTTCTTGACGTATATTGAAGGGAACCAAGGATCTGTAGAGTGTGTAAATGTGTGTTTCGTAAGAGTTTTAAGGCCTGCAAGATGCTTTCTCTCTCTGTATATTTTTTTCCTCAGTCTTAGAATTTAATTTTATAGAATTCCTTACAGTGTTCATAGCCTTGGTGTGTACATGAGTGGTATGTAGGACGGACTTCTAGTCTTCTCTCTCTTGAGAAGCCTATCATGAAGTCTGTCATGTAAAAGTCTATCATGAAGTACCTATCAGGAACACATTTACAGGAAAAAATAATAAATATTACTGAGTTCAGAATTTCTCAGTAAAAAGAAATAATTTGTCATATATAAAGTTAAAATGTACTAAAAATTTATATGTGATTTTTATCTCATCTTTGAACATTGTTGGTTTCATTATTGCAGTAATCTTGTATAACAGGTTAATAAAAGTATGTGAATGATAAGTACAAATATGCACACATAAAATGCCTTTTTCCTCATTTAATGTGTTCATATAAAAATGTCTCAGTTGTATATGGATTACTTCTCAGGGAAGTATAAAAAACATGGGGAGAAAAAAATCAGGAAATACCTTGTCTCTCCAGTTTGTGAATAGTTTGTGATAATTACATGGTTTAGGTAGTGAAGTTATTACAACATTTACATTTGTTGGATTCACTTTTCTGCTAAGCTCTGTTGACCCTTAATGTACTAGGTGTTACTTTTTAAAATTGCAACTTATTTCATACAAAAAAACTTTTGAATTTATACTTTTCCTGTCACAGAATTACTTAGCTGAATTTGAAGATTTCTCTTCCAACTGTAATTATAGTATTTGCCCTGTTTTAGTAATTTCCTTTTTATAATTTTGAGTGCGTTTTTGCAGATGACCTTCCTGAACTTCAGGCTGTTCAAAATGACCCTACCCAATCTGCCATATACCAGCTAAGTTCAGATGTTTCACATCAAGAATATCCAAGACCATCTTGGAACCAAAATACCTCAGACATATCAGAAAATACTTACCGTGAAAATGAGGTGGATTGGCTAACAGAATTAGCAAATATTGCCACCAGTCCACAAAGTCCACTTATGCAGTGCTCATTTTACAACAGGTAAGAAAACTATGTACATTTTTATTGAAAGCTTCTGTCATTACAAATAGGTATTAATTTTTTCTAGTTTTAACAGTAGTGCTATTAACCATTTAATGAATGGTTTACTTAAATTGGGATTGAAGTAAAGTTTTCATAATTAAGCCTCTTACAATGATCAAAGAGCTGTTTTACTCAGTAACATGATTTCATACTCTGAGAATTAGATAAAAGTGATGTGAAAACAGAGTGAGTAATATTTGTAAATATTTTAAAGTCACTAGAAAATACATCAGACCAAGAAATATTTATTGTTACTGTTTTTCTACCTATTGAAATAAAAACCTATTTGTCCAAAGAACTGTAATTATAATAAACATTATATTTTAAAGCTTGTATCAACCTTAAGTTCAGTTCCTCTTTTGTCTAGGTTTATTTTTTCTAGTGTACGTGACCTTATGTTGCTTATCTGTTGCTAATGCTAAAATTAGCTAATCTTAAATTGTCAACTTATAAAAGTAGACTCCCGTTGGTGAAAACCACTGTTTCATACACCCTGACTAGGGTTTAAGAAAATGAGTTGTGCTGTGAAAGTATAGCAGCTTTCAAACAATATTTCTAGAGAGACCTAAGTGAATAATATTTCATTAATTATCCCTAAAATCATAAAATTATTTATGTAAAAAGACACAGATAAGTGTTTGTAGGGGGGAGAAATGCCCAGGTTTGCACTCATGTGGGTGGATAGACCATATTTCATACTGGGTGACATACAAATAACTCAATTTTGGTAAGTGCTCCTAAGTTAGTATTATTCTTTGCTAAACAATAAATTTTTTAGATGTGAAAACTGATTTTCTTATAACCCATTAATTCCGCTGCTTTTCTTTTATTCATCAGGATATTGGTCTTGATTAGAGTAAGTTCATTTTAGTTGACTTCAGTTTAATTCCATGAAAATTTCCACAGGGTAGAAAATTTACCTTTTAGAGTATTATTCTTTATAGTCCCAGTTTTTGTTATAGTCTTAATAGTCAAAGAGCTAAAAATTTTTTACGTTTAAAAAAAAACAAAAACAAATGCCCTGGCTGTTGTGGCTCAGTGGATTGAATGCCAACCTGCAAACCAAAGGGTCGCTGGTTCGATTCCCAGTCAGGGCACATGCCTGGGTTGTAGACAGGTCCCCAGTAGGAGGCATGTGAAAGGCAAGCACAGGGACTTCCGCCAAGATGGCGGCGTAGGTGGACGCACTGCACCGCCGCTCACAACCACAGAGTTTAAACAACAAACTCAATAGCGAAAAATAAACAACCAGAACGGACAGAATTGAACTGAAGGGAAGTCCGACACCCAGGAAGTTGGGGAGGACGTACATCCAGGCCGGTAAGAGGGGCAGAACCGAGCGGAGGAGCGGAGTGAGAGGCAGTTTGCCCGGAGGAACTCACCCCCGGAGCGCCTAAACAAAACGCGACCCCGAGCAATGGGTGAACCTCGCAGGCTGGCGGCGTAACTGGAGAGGCCAGTGGGAACCAGCGGGGCCGAGACTGGCGGAAAAGGCAGTGGGGAACTGGGGAGCAGAGTGTGATAGGGAGCGGCGGTGAACGGCAGACGCCATTGCTCCCTCCCAGGCCCCGCCCCCAGAGGAAACGTCACAAAAAAGCGACCCAGGTTGCCAGGCACCGACAAACACCTAAGACTCCGACAGGTGCGCTGAGATAAAAAAGAATGAAAATGGCCAAAACGAAAGATCAGAACAAATTATAACTAACGGACGAAGACATAGCCAAATTAACAGATGCCCAGTTTAAAACACTGGTAATCAGGATGCTCACAAAACTGGAAGAAATAGTTGAACAAATGAAAAATACAATAAAGATAATGGAGGAAGATTTACAGGGAACCAATAGGGAACAAAAGGAAGCTGGGACTCAAACCAGTGGGGTGGACCAGAAGGAAGAAACAAGAATTCAAAAAAAATGAGGAGGGACTCAGGAACCTCAGAGACATTTGTAAACGACCCAACATCCGGATCATAGGGCTGCCAGAAGGACAAGAGGAACACCAAGAAATTGAACGTATTTTTGAACAGATAATGAAGGAGAACTTCCCAAATCTGGCAAAGGAAATAGGCTTCCTGGAAATCCCCAAAGAAGTGGGACCCAAAGAGGAAAACACCAAGGCACATCATAATAACATTACCCAAGGTCAAGAATAAGGAAAGAATCTTACAAGCAGCAAGAGAAAAGGAGACAGTTACCTACAAAGGAATTCCCATAAGACTCAGCGGATTTCTCTAAGGAGACCTTCCAAGCAAGAAGGGGCTGGAGAGAAATATTTCAAATCATGAAAAGCAAGGGCCTACAACCAAGAATAATCTATCCAGCAAAACTTTCATTTAAAATGGAAGGGCAGATAAAGTGCTTCTCAGATAAGGTCAGGGTCAAGGAGTACATCATCATGCAGCCTTTACTATATGAAATGTTAAGGGGTTTTATATAAGGACTCATGAGAGAAGGCACCAAGGCCAGATCAGCTACCGGGGAATTCAGATCAGCCACAGCCAAGACGCTTGTGAGGTAAGCAAGCAAAATACAACCAGAGAAACAAATTATAACCAGAGACATTGAAATTTAGAACAATCTGGCAGTAACCAGAGGGGAGGGGAAAGGGGATAATGGGGACAAGGGTATTCAGGAACTACTGTAAAGGACACATGGAAAAAACCAAGGGGGAGGGTAGAAGCAAGGGAGGGAGGTGGGTTTGCCTGGGGTTGGGGATGGGGGTAAATGCAGACAACTGTCAGTGAACAGCAATAAAATAATTTAAAAAAAAAAAGGCAAGCTCACATTGATGTTTCTTTCCCTCTCTCTCACTCTCCCTTCCTCTCTAAAAATAAATAAATAAAATCTTTAAAAACCACCACCACCACAACCCTGATTTTACTATTGGGCTTTCTTTTTCCCCCTTTCTAGTTCATAGATAATACTTTCCATTTTTCACCACAGACTCGTGCTGAGTAATAATGTAGTTCATGGAAAGTTGAGTAAACCCTTTAGAAGAAAAGCAATATAAATAAAACCATAAATAAA